>PVJI01001454.1:87907-181077 GCA_004026765.1 Micronycteris hirsuta
CTGGTGTAGCTCAGTGGATTGAGCGCGGGCTGGGAACCAAAGGGTCCCGGTTCGATTCCCAGTCAGGGCACATGCCTGGGTTGCAGGCCAGGTCCCCGTGAGGGCCATGTGAGAGGCAACCATACATTGCTGTTTCTCTCCCTCTCTGTCTCCCTCCCTTCCCCTCTCTCTAAAAATAAATAAAAATAAAATCTTTAAAGAAAAAAGAATAACTGGACATGTATCACTCTAATTAATAGATGTTTACGTGTTACAACGTCAAGCTGTGAGATGATATGGAGCCCCTTCCGTGGGCAAGAGGGAACGAGGGGAAGAGTCACGTGGAGCGTGGAGGAGCACGGTGAGCCCCACAGAAGGCACGACTGGTTACCGCGACGAGTGAAACCAGGACTTCCCAGGGAGGCTCTCTAATCAGCCTCTCATCACTGAACAGTTCAGTTAACAAATTTGGACAAAAAAGCAACTGAAAACTTCATCTCCAATTATCAAACCCCCTTGAAGCTTACGTTCCCAAAGGCTTTTCTAAGAGAACGGGTGTCACTAATCAATAATGACACTGAGTGAGACTCTCAGGAGCTCTCTTTCTTAGAAATGTGTGTTAACCCAGCAGGAAGAGTCTGCAGTGAAATGCTTTTTACTTCAGGGTTCATTATTTGTTTTTTCTCCCCAAAGCCAATGGAAGCTTGAAGAAAGTATGAAAGCCTACTGATGAATTATAGGAGAGAAAAGAAAAAAAAACAAAAAACTCTGCTGGATTCCTAGCAACTATTTGGTTTTGGATTGCTTTTTTCTTGATGAGGGTGAATTTTCTGAAGCTTGTTTTATAGTGTAAATGTGCATTCTATACACTAATCCCATTTTAGAAATGCGGCCCTTCACAAATCTTTTGTTTTAGGACACTCAGACAATAAAGGTAAACGCAACAGAGTGGTAACTTAAGAAAAAAACAACAACACATACCTGGGTCAATAACTGGGTTACATTTCATTTCTGAGGGGAAAAAATCCATTGTCAAGTGGGTTAGTGCTCCTTTAAGTAACAGGTTAGGTAGTCACATACATACAAATCAGCTCCTTTGTTAGACTCTTCTGGAATATACTTAAAGAATTCGCTTTTGTTGTTGTTATTGTTTGTTTGAGTAAAACTTTTAACTTCAGTATACAAAAAAATCCTTAAAAGCATTTTGACTCCTAAGATAATACTTACTGCTTTGAGAATTTCACAAAAATCATAAATATAATAATTAGTTAAGTTTGCTATATTCTCGATGGAAAATTAGCTTGAGACAATGGCCTCTATGGGTGGGTCCTGATAACATTGCAAATACAGGAGAATTCTGTGTGGCTCTCCCTGTAACATCCTCAGGCTAATCGTTAAGTACTCACTGTGCACCCTGGGGCATCTTGACCCATTTTACAGTCATATTGATTAATATGCCTGAGTCCCACTGGACTGTGAGCTCTTTGAAAGCAGCGTTTTTGCCTATTCAATCTTCCTTGCCTAGAATATAAACATAATTATTTCTCCTAGATTGTATCAGACTTTATATGTTAAGCTACACAACGGCCTCCATAAAATACCCACATCCTAAGCCTAAGGAGCTATGAATATGTTACCTTACATGATGAAATGGACTTTGCAAATGTGATTAAATTAAGGATCTTGGGATGGACAGGTTATCCTGGATTATCAGGGTGAGCCCAATGTAATCGCAGGGTACTTAGAAGAGGGAGAAAGGAGCATCTGTGTCAGCAGGAAAAGAGGTGCCCAAGGAAGTAAAGGGTTGGAGTGATAAGAAGAAGCGCTCAGCAAGCCAAGGAATGCAGGTGGCCTTTAGAAGCTAAAAGAGGCAAGAAAATGGAATCTCCCCACAAGACTTCCAGAAGGAACCAGCCAAAATCTTGACTAAGTTTGACATGATTTGTTACAACAGCAATATGACATTAATATAGTCTGTTATTATTTGGTGAACTAAAATCATCTATTCTCCTTGAGTTCCCCTCAGATGAACCTTGTGGCATCAGGTGTTTTTAGAAGAGGAAGTACATGAAAGACAAAAAGTCTTGGGCTCATAAATCAAACATCCTGGGCTCAGGTCTTGGCTCTGTTCTAATTAGCTGTCTGAACTTGGTGTAATTTAACCTCTCGAAATTTTAGTGTCCACACTGGGAAAATAGGGATAATAGTAGTTCTGGCATCACAGGCATCATTTTTTTTTTCCTCTGAGAAATAAGGCAGCGTGAGTGTGTGTGTGCATTTAGCACATTAGTATTCCATCAGTGATTTTGTTTTTTTAATAGAAAATATAAGTGTAAAAATATTGACCGTGTCTAAATAAATCACCTTAGAAAAACGTAGATTCTGGTTACGGCTCACTTGTTGCTTTGCCCATTTGTTGTCACGAAGTACACGTGAGGAAGAATTTTTGTAGTGTATAATCTTCTGACGGGTTTGGACACTGAAGACAGATCCAGGGAACGCCATGACTTAGGCCAGGGTGAATCCAGCTTTATTCTGGCTATGCTGGGTACCGATGGCTACATGTCACATGCCACACGCCCTGTGCTGGAAACGTCTTCCTCTTACAACTACCAGCACCCTCGTCCCTTAGCAAGAACCTACAATCTCTGTGACGTCTTTCTTGCCTTCTCAAGTTCCAGTCATGAATTTTTCAATTCTCTCAACATACGTTCACAAGAATCCCCTTGGATTTTGTGTCTACCTCCCTATCAGATCTTTGGGGAGATTGCTTTGTCTTTTACTTTCTCTTTTTTAATCTCTGGGTATCAGGCTAGGCACTGAGAATATAATTCAAGAAATTCAAAGACTAGATTATCTGAGAAACCAGTCTTTGAGGGTGATGCAGTGGTTTAAGTTATTTTAAACATATATACCCCTCCACAATTATACACAACTATCTCATAATAAATTTGCATCTTAGAATACTATTCCTTGCCCCTGACATTTTAATCTAGAAGAGTAATTGTACTGGTACATATTTCAGCCAACTGTGGTAAGTCAACTGAACATAGATGTTGGCCTGAGAAAAATTCTTGCTACCTCTCAAACGGCATGGTGAATTATAGTAACAGAATAAAATTGAAAACTGTTTTACTATGTAATCGAGGTAAAGATGTTTGAGGTTTCTGTGTCTTTTAAAATATTTACAACAAGGTTATGCAATTAAAATAATAACTGAACTATGAAATTCTTTAAAAATGAAATCAATTTCACTTTTCTCCAGAGACATTATAGTAAGATATAAATTAAACATATGCTAAATAAATAGCTTTGGAAGTATGCCCATTCTATAATGATGCTATAATTGAAGTCAGGTGAGACAACCAGAATTATTTTTCCTGCTAAATTTTCTGAAATACAGCTTCTAAAGAAAGCAAAAGCTATCTACATGAGTGTTTAACCCACCTGTCAGACTTTAAATAAGGTGTTTAATATGTATTAGACATCTCACAATGCTGTGAATAATAGTTCTTTATTTAAAAGGATATATGTGTGTGTGTGTGTGTGTGTGTGTGTGTATAATACCTTGGTTCATTTGAACAGATAATTGAGATCATCAGGACAATACGAGAGAATTGCTATGTCTCATTCTCTACGTGTTTTATAGAATCTCATGCTTTAATTCTACTTTTTCCTTTGGCATTTATTTCTGTAAGTATTCTTTCCAATTTACAATGTATAGTTCTTGGCCTTAAAAAGAAAGATCTTATGAAAACAATAATGTCTTGGTTTGTTCAAAAAACCTCTTAATTTAATAAACATTTATATTTCACATTCATGTGGAATAGTTCCTCTCTTTCTTCTCCATTTTTCTTAAATACTTTTTAAGCACTGAACTTTCTTATATAGTAGTTAAGATTATTGCTCATTTGATGGGGATGTAGGTGAAATTGAGGTGTTCTTTTTTATGATTCCCAAAATACAGAGTTGATTCATAATGAAGAAATATAGCCAAAAGTAAATTTCAGATCTTTCATTTGGTACCACATAATTCTTTTTCATTAAGCACAAAGCCCAATGGCTACCAAGTGGCAAATAAATGTTAGGGAAGGAACATTCTATTGCAAGGTGGTTGGAATGATGAGCTCTTCACCAGGAAACCAGACCTTCCTTATGAAACAGTTCTGTGGCTTTAAAAATCCTGTGCAGAGAAAGGGCATTTCCAGGAAGAGCATTTAATTAGGTTATTAAAAAGGAGATATTGAGTCAAGGATTAGAAACAAAACCCAAACCCCTGCCGTGCAAGATGAAAAAGAAAATGATACAAATAAAGATACTGGGCAATATTTTCCTCATCTGGAAAATTTGCAGATTGAAAAAAAAATACCTTTCAATTCCTTTCAGCTATTAGACTTTATGATTTTAAATGGATGAAACAGGATATTAACTTCCATCATAAGCCAGGCTTCTAGGACCAAGTCCACAAAAATCTCTTGTTAATGCTTTCCCTTATCTCAAACAGGAAGTTTAAAAGTTTCACTAGATACCTTTCTACAAAAGGAACATACACAGAAAAGTACAAAGTACTCTCAACCAGAGAGCTGGAAGTATATGTCTCATCCAGATGTCAGAGCTATTCCAGGTCCAACAATCTTCAAAGGCAGGATTTCAAAGAGTCCCTCATCCACTCATGAATTTATACATTCTTTATTAAGCTCTTACTAAAGGTGGTAGGAACCTATAATTAACTGGCACTATCCTCATCTTTCTATGCAATAAATTTGAGTTAAAAATACAATGTTAACTGAGTACAAATGAAAAGAGGCAATTCTGACTGAAGAAAGGGGTGAATGTAGAAGAAGGGGGTTATAGAAGATTTTGCTGCTGTCTAAATGATAAGATTTCAATACCTAAGAAGGGATAAAAAGGGATAGCATTCCAGAGGACAGGAATAGCCTTAGCAAAGATAGGGAGAATGTGTGATGTTTTTGGCAAGTTTTGAGAACAGTGAAAAGTGTAGCATGTCTAAGAGGACGGGTGGGAATGTGAGAGAAGCAAGCAATGAGACAGGAAAAATAGGCTGGGCTAACTGTGTGCTAGCAAGTTGAGACTTCATTATGTGGGCAATTTGAAGTCATGTAAGATTTTGGAACAGAGGATTTGAAATACCTCCTGCTGGGCTTGGAAGAGGAGAGTACAGGGGATAAGTCCAGAGTGACTCGGGCCAATGAGATCATTTATTGGCCTACTTGCAAAGTCTGGGGTCTTAAGAACCAGAATTCAGTAGAAACGTCCAAGGAGTAAAGAGACTTTTCCCCAAAGAAAGCCAGTCTCAACTAACACAAAATCCTAAAAAATGCAAAACTTCAAATAGCAACTGAAGTTCAAGGTTGTAGGCTGGCCCTGATTAGATAGCGAGGATTTGTAATTTGCGTATTAAAGAAGAAGACTAAACTCATGACTTCTGGTTTTGTTAGAATGATAATGTTTGCTTGTAACTGTGTGCCCAGTACTTTAGAAAATAAACTATTTGAAAATGTTTTGTTCGCTGAAAGTGGTAAACATTCTATTTGAATCACATTGGAACACTAAGTTGTTTAGCAAATCCATTCAGATGTGGTTAATGCCAAGTTAAACTACAGCGAAACTCATTTAAGAATCACTTATTTACTGTAGTGTAAAAGTAAGAGATATATTTGTTTATTCTTCAGTTATTCTCTATATAAAATGGGGAGTGGCAGGTGGATATTAACATAATGTTACTTTAGCGGCTGAGTTGGGGTTGGGACTGGACATGGGGAGGGACTGAGGATGGGCACATGGGACCTCTTTGTGATAAAAGTGTTCTGAAATTGGATTGTGCTGCTGGTTGCACAACTCTATAAATTTACTAGATGTCACTGGACTGGACAGATGGGTGAATTTTGTGGTTATGTGAATGATACTTCATTAAAACTGTCAAAACTAGTATTGATGTACCTGCATTACGGATTCTAAATCTGCTAATGTGATAAATAACTTGCAGTCCAATAACAGTTCATAGAGAAATATACTAGGGACAGGTAACTTATATGCCAGTGTTTCTAAGAATTGAATGTGTTTAAAAATCATCGGTGTATAGTAAATGTTGATTCTAATTCAGTAAGTCTCGGTCTGGGTCCATAATTCTACCCTTTAAACAAACTTTCAGGTGATGCCATGAGGTGGGTTAAAAACCACATTTGAATGTCAAGGTTCTAGGAAGGGAGGTGGGTAATAACCAAACAAACAATAAAAGCTCAAGACAGTTTCTCATATATATTACATAACCCTCAAAACAACACTAATTTAACATTCTTTCAAAATATTTAATTCACTGACTACCACATATCAGGCACCATGATAGGCAATAGAGACACAATTGTGAGCAGACCACTCTTTCTGATCTAATGGAATGTACAATCTACTGCTAAACTTACTTTACCCTCAAAATAACCCTATGAGGTATGTGATATAATTCTTTTTACTTTACAGAAGCAAAAGGCCACACAGCTCATATCAGTTCCGGGTCTCAAACCAAAGACATCATTTCAACGTTATGCTAGACTATACCCTCCTCAAATTCATTGCTGCATTTCAGAAATAAGAGATTTAGATTTCATTTATCATCACAGAATACTATGTTCTCTTGGGCTTCGGTGCCCTTAGCAAATTGTATTGCCTATTTGTGCTGTTTATTAGCTTGGCTCTTTCCTCCTTCTGGGTCTCATAGTATTAAAGCACTCTTTGTGCTTATATGGAAGATCATTATTTAAGTCCACATTTCTTTCTCTTCTTTGCTACCAGTTTCATCAACCTTCTGAGGATCTATTTATGCTCTCATCTCCTGGGAATTTGAAGTTCTTCTTCATTTATCATCTGCAGATGTATGTGCCTCATGCCACTCTCTTCCTTTTTTCACTGCACAAATCATATAGTTAAACAACACAGAATCCAACATGGGCCCATGAGGACAGCTCCTCAGATTCTGACTCATTTTATGTCAATAATCCATTCCTCAACAATGTCTTAGCTTAAAGCGCTCATAGTGGGACAAGAACAAACCACTGTGGTTTATGAAAAAATATAAATTCCTAGACACATATAGGATAAATATTTGAAAATCAACAACTTATTTGCATGAATATGAACAATGGTGGAAAGATAAAATGGGACATGATATCCTAGTATATTTGAACAATTAACAGTACCTAATACTTATTGAATGTGAACAACCACTTAATTATATTATTAGTACATCTAATTTTAAAAAGTATCTTTCACTGTTATTACATTGTCCATTACCACCATTATTTTGCAGGTCAGAAACTGAGAGCCAGTATTATAAATTGCTATTACGTACTGTTTAAATTAATACTTATGTTTTTGTTTGTTATTTTGACTGACCCGTTAAGAAACTAGCCATACTACCCTTCTAATTTGGAATATGAAACTTGTCAGTACTCCCCCAAAGAATACTTGATTTGGAGAATTTGAATGAGAGTATGTCTCCCCAAGGAAGAGCTGACTCTGTAAGGACCAAGAATTTGAATTGTTACCAGTTACCTTGAACTAAATTTTGTGAAACAAATTCCAGTTTTTATAAAGCTGAAGGACAATAGGGAATTAAATAAAAATTCAAGTATGCAAACCGTCTATAGTATGGTTTCAAGATGATTGTATTAAGTACACAAATCTGGTTTGAATGGAATGCTTAGAAGATGGGCAGAGTGCTAAATGTGTAAGTAATTATGAACTTGGCACAGTAGCTCTGTTTATTTTAAGCTCTCTTTTGCTGCTTTGGTTGAGAGTGTTTACTTAACCAGACTCTATTAAACATGCTAAAAACATTATTGCAGATTTTGTCTCTGTGAGCACTTTCAATTGACAAACTACAGAAGCAATAAATCAGCAAGCTTGGTAGATGATGGCAGATGGGCTAAAGCAGACACGAAGTGGACAGGCAGGTATCTCTTTATCTTGAACTTTAAAAAAAATCAGTTGAATTAAGTGTTTCTGAAAAGCAAAGGACTGATAGTACTGGAGACTGAAGTCTCCTGTTTTCCAGACACCAGGCTGTGTGCAGGGAACTGCTCAGGGAGCTCCTCTCCAGCATGCCTTGACCTGCGGGAACTAGATGATTAGCCCTCTCCGGTGTCAGGAAAATCCCATGCTAGTAACTACTGCATGGAATTTAGCCTCTAAATCTATACTTAATGCAGTTACTGAAAGAGCTTGATCTGTACATAACACTTTAACCATCCACAACGCTACTGAAGCATAGGAAAGAAGGAAACTCTTAGGTATGTCACCATGCAGGAACAAGGAGTGGAGAAATCACAGGAACTTCTGTCAATAATGATCCAGGGGGAAACCCAGTTTTAGCTTTATTATTATTTCTTTTCCTTCCGCCTCCTTCTCCTCTTCCTTTTTGTCTTCTGTCTTCATCTTCATCTTCTTTGTTGTTTCTATCTTCATTTGACTGTATTGAGGAGAGATGCTTCTTACTTCCATTTTAAAGAATTCCAATGGTATTTCCTGATAAAGATTGGTCAGCTACACACATTTAAACTACTTATTAAAAATAATTTGATATTTTCTCTATAAAATTTTAAAATATTAGGTTCTCACAAAGTAAGTTCACAGTAGAGAGGCAGTAATTTTATTCTAAACAAGGAAACTGAGGAATCTGCCATACACTGTATTTATTATAGTTAACTTGAAAGGCAGTGAATTGGCAGGCAGGAAAAAAAAAACATCTGTTTATCTTTACAATTTACATAAATCTCAACCAGAAAAAAAAAGATTTTAGGCCATGGCTATCACAGAAATTATCTGATATGGTTTTCTGAAGTTTATTGACAAAAACCACTCCAGTCAAAAATCCATTTTATGTGGTGTGTGGTCTTGGAGGGAAAATATGCTAGTTTTATTTATCTGAAAATGGGCATCCTAAAATAGTACTAACAAGGTTTACAGAAGGCCAGAATTAAAAAAATAAAATTAACATGAGAGAATGGTTATATGCTATACCCTTTTCAAAAAGCAGAATGTGATATTTAAGTAACAAGAGTGTACATTTTTAAATGAATTCAAAAATGAAATGAATTTTTGAGATCCAAATACAATATATTATTATTGTATAAAGTTGTTCACGTATATAGGGTCCTTTGTGTACCATGAAATACTTCTTACAATAGAGTTTATGATCTAAATAGTAAACTTTTTATGTTAGTAACCACAGCACCACTTAGTCATGAGAAAAAAAGTCTAAACACATATCAATCATTTGAACTATAGACCACTTCTAAGCTGTTATAATACTGAATTAATGCTAAAGTTTAGCAATCATTAAATTCCATTATAGTCCAGTGTCACTCAGGACTAGGACTTCAGAGTCGCACAAACTTTGGGTAAGCTACTTAACCTCTTCTAACTGCACTGTGTTCATCTGCAAAATGGGGGAAATAATTTCATTACTACAAAGTTTTCAAAAAGGTTACTATGAACAATACTCGATTGCATATTTGAAAGTTGCTAAGCTTATTTGTGGTAATCCTTTTTGCAATATATATGTCAAACCATCATGTTGCACATCTTAAACTTAATTTTGTAAGTCAATTATATCTCAGTAAAGCTGGGGAAAAAGTTTTCAAGAAGACTTTCATGAGCTAACTTATGTCATGACCTAAGCCCAGTGCCAAAATGCACTGAACGAAACTTAGTCTCCTTTACTCTAGAAAGTGGGAATAATCTTTCCAAGGATGAGGTTCATGTTTCATTTATCTCTGTAGCTTGAGAGTGCTTGGTAGAGCATCTTATACCTGTAGACATTCAATAAAATCTGTAGGAATAAAAGGAAGAAGAGAGGGAATGACCTAGTGCCAATTCTAAACTAACTAACTCCTGATCCAGTATAAGAGATTGAACTTATATAAGCAAACATGTTTAAAATTTACATATAAAATAAATACTACCCTAAAGACACATACCGGCTGCTAAATTATTAAAGTTAGGAAAGGAGTTTGTTTCCTTGACCAAAAGGCATTTTAATATGAGAATTCTATGTCTCTTCATAGTGTCCATTAAAAAGGAAAGAATATAGGCAGAAAGGCTCACTGGGAGACCTTTAAAATAATCTAGGTGTATAGGGTATGGAACTGGCTGAGACTGTGGAAATGCAGAAGGTCAGGAATTTAAAAACACTGAGTACGTATCCACAGAACTTGGGGGCAGTCTAGAATGGTAAGTGAATGGGAACGGGAGGGAGAAGCCCACAGTCTCTGCCTAGCAATCAGGATGCACGGGAAGCAGAATAGGTGACTAAGGGGAGACCATGAGTCTCCCCTCCACTTTTCCCCATGTTTAAGTTTAGGTGATGGCAGAACATCTAATTAAAGATGTTCCATAAACAGAAAGAAATCTGTGATGGGAGAATATAAAAGGTCAGGACAGAAGAGGAAGATCTGGAAACTGTCTGCATAGAGGTGGGTGATAAGTAAAATTAGGGGCTCATGCATCCTGACTTGTCCAGAGGATTTGAGTTGCAAACCACAGAAACACCTCCTATTTTAATTACATTTTAACAAATTTTACATTAGTATCCATTTCCAGCTAGCAGACAACTCAAGTCCAATTCCTTCCCTTTATAGACAGGCTGAAGACCAGAGGTGTGAAGTGACATGTGCAAGGTTATTGAGCAAATAAGTTTCCATTTGCTCACTCATTCAATAAGTACAAATACAGACAAGTACAAATATAGGATGATTTAAAATTCTATATTGACGTGTATTTCTATTTGCAAATGCTCGGTCTTTTTTATGACTATGATTTAGTCATACTTGTGCTGAGTTAAAGTATATGTACACTTTAATTGACTGACCTAAAGCCATATATGATACCATAATTGGGAAACCAAAAGTTTCCTACAACATCAATGTGTCCTTTCAATAGCAATAGGCTGATGGAATCGAAATATATTTACACATAGAAACACTTCCTCATTTTAGTTGGATTGAGTCAGGATAACCTATAGGTAATAAAGGATGTTTTCTAAACCTCAATTTGAGGACATGTGAGATTCTTATTTTCTTTAAGGTTAGTCCCAGCCATGTTATATGTTTAAAGTTAGTCCCAGCCAAGTTGAAATGTATAATGTGGGCTTTTGAAACTAGGAGAAAAGAGGTATGCTTTCCAAATCACCTTTATACACTTGGGTGAAACTAAAGGGGAAAAAAATCTAGCACAAACCCAGCATGGCCACAATCTAAGAGGTCAGCTTTCATTTGTTTACTGGGCAAATCACTTCATCGCTGTCTTGGTACTTAATCCTACCTGCACATTTACTCAATTGACAGTAGCCAAAATTTTTTGAAAGGAATATTCATTAAACTAAAAGTTTTACATTTGGTTGTTTTTTGGTAATAGACTGTCCAATGTTTATACAACCTATGACTGAATATGATGACCAATGACAGAAAATTGATTAGCTACAAGGCAAGTGCAGTATATCTTTATCTCTTCGGAAAATTCTGTCATATAATGATGCTTCCTTTCAACTCACACATACATATTGCTTCATATTGGAACAAGGATCCTGAGAAGCAATCATTACAGCCCTTTTGGCCTGGTAATCCTTTCAATATTTGAAGAAAGCTACCAAATTCCCTCTGAGTTTGTTTGTACCTTGGTCATTCCTCCTATGAATTGTCCTCAGTGCCTTGCTCAATTGGTTTTTCTCCACAGAATTTGCTCCTGTTCACTTCAGACTTTCTGTAATGAGGTACAGCATAGTCGAGCAGACAGAAGTTAACTCAGCAGTTGGACAGATCTTTGAGTTTCTAACAGTCTGTTTGATCTTATACAATATATTTAAGCTCCCTAAGTCTCCATTGTCTTACCTGTCAAATTTGAAATAAGAATAATGGCCTCAGAGTCCTGCTGGAATGACAAAATGAGATCATACATGGTCTAGTGCCTATTCCATCCTTCATCAAACCTACACCGCTAGAAGTCAGACCTGTTCAGGTAAAAAGAGGAGCCCCATCACCTCTTAGACACAGATAGCATATATTATTTTGAAATAATCTGTATTATATCATATATTATCTAAAAACCAAAGAGAATTGGATGTTTACTTAAATATTTGCATGTTTCCCCTGGGTACACACCTCCATCCTCCGTACAGAGCTCCTGAGTACAACTTCACGAAAGGAGTTCACACCGAATAGACTTTGCAGTGTAAAGGGAAACAATCCCACAGCACAAAGAAATACATTGTGGCAACAGGTAGTATAGACCAATGAAAACAAACTGACACCAGTCACATTGCACTTTCCAATTTTTTTATGTTACCGTCTAACCTTTTGGCAGTGCTATTTTCATACTTTTCTTCCTATTCTATGTTTCACTTTAAGGTTTTACAAATGCCGTATCTGCCATTGCGCATCTCATTGCCAGATAATATATTTGTCAAGAAAAAAGTGTAAGATAAAGCAAACGAAACCCCTTCCAATATTGTTAAACAGCATGAGCTGCTTCTCTTCTGAAAGGATTTCCTTCTGTAAGACAATATTTGTTCCTGAGGGAACTTCATCTTACCTATATGATTACCTCACTCCGTATCTTCTAGTTTCCTTAGTTCTCTTATTCCAAAATATGGTCATTTCAACCTATTGCTTTGAACAGCGGCGATGACTGCATTTACACGCTCACACACAACCTGTGCAGTGGGGAAACACTGCTGACACTGCCGAAATTTCACCATGTCCCACGAGTCTCAGTAACCGAGCCTGTTAAGCATCTGCCAGTAAGAAGGCACCACATTTTTTTCTGCATAGGGCAAATAAGAAAACATTCTTCCAGCTACACTCATATTTCTGGTAACATCTGCACAATGTCTTCATGTCAGAGACCAGAATTAAATATTTTTCCCCCTAATGTGGAATGCTCAGCCCATCTTCCTTTCAAAATTCTCAAGACTCATTCTCTATTAAGCATACTCCCATCACCAACTAGCATATTAAATCATTTATTTTTTTGTGCTCCCATTTTCTACTTTACATACTTCAATCTGAGTATCTATGAAACCTAAAAGCTCTAATTTGTTTTGCCCTAAGCTGTCTTTCTCTTTAGACCATAAGCTTTCTGAGGGAGGGAAAAGTGCCCTCCTCATCCTAAAGGTCTGAGACATTACCTAGCTCGACATATTTTTCCCTCTCCAGTGAATCTCTTTGGTTCAATGAAGGCAAAATTATGAGTGAAATGACTAGCATTGGAATTTAGAAGGCCTGGGTTTCAGTCTTAGTACTCTCGGTTATTAATTGATGTCTTTGGGGAAGTTAACTTCTAGGAGTACCTAAAATAAGGAATGTGAGCTAAATCATCTTAGTCATCTTCCTTGGATCGGAAATTCTGATTCTCAGTACTCAAGAATCTATAATATACTTTATAATGTAGGGAAAATACTGAAATATTTTTGAAAGTGTATTAGTGTACCATTCTAAACAGTAAGATAAGAAGGGACTGGGCCATTGATGTTGTTGAACATGAAGTTACCATGCAGGTGAACACAACACGAGCTCTGGTTAAAGTCTTCGCGCATACGTTAAGTACAGGCCCAGACTGTGCGAGTACAATTTACTCTACTTCGTGGCTATGACATTGGGAGTACCTGAGAAGAGTCGATGTCCTTCCAGAATGGCCTGGGTTGCTCTCAGAGTATCTCCTGTGAGGAGAGAATTGGCTCACCGTGTCCATGGGTTATGTGTGGGTGGATCACGTCTGAATCACTGGCACCAGTGCCTAATGCCAAACATAAAACCCCTAAACCTCAAACTATTAAGTGTTGAGCAAGATATTTAGCAACAGTGGAAATTCTGAAAGCACATCTTATTTTGGCTTAGGACACTTAGGGGAAAGAACAGGTTTTTAGGTTTAAATTGAACATTGAGCTTCATTATCATGGTGCTTTCAACATGGAAGCCAGACTGTTAATAAGGAGGAAAAAACAAATCATTCACTTTCCAAGGATACATTTACATGTGGAGTAACAGGCCCACCTTCTTCCATTTCTGTCAGTTGGTCCAAGGGTTTGCTGAACAATGTTGCTGAACATCCAAATGAGGTCAACATTCTGGCTTTAGTTCTTACCCCTTGTTCTCAGTAAAATGAAATAGCTCTGTAAACTTACAAGAAGATTTTGCATATAGAAGTGAAACTTTATGTAGCTGCTATCAATAATGTCTAGAAGAATCCTTAAAATCTGCTTCATTCAAGCTGATATGGAAGAGATAGAGAGATACAGACCAACGGACTAAGCTTAGGAAGGGTTTCCTAAATATTTCTGAGTTTTAACAGGGAGTCTCTTTAGTCTCAGATTTAGGCATCAGTTTTATTACTTTAGCTCAGCCAAGCACACAGGACAGTGATTTGTAGATCAGATGATGTCTACTAATTTATCATGGAAGCTAAATCGTGCCTCCTTTCCTGAAGGGCAGAGCACTCATGAGACAAAATAACAAACCCAAACCCTGTTGAGTGAACCATAAAGGGGGAATTCAGCATGCCAAAGAGAGATTTACATCAAATTAACATATCTCAAGATGTTATTCTTCTTCCCTGCAGGGGTATTTCTGTCTAGACACCTAGGGATAGTCATTAGAACCAATGCACTTCACCCTGAACAGGACTGACAGAACGTAAATAATTTGCACCATCTAACTCTTTTCTACTACAGTGTTTTCCCTACACATGCTCCCTCTAGTGAATTACATCACATCCCCTATTTTATCAGAATCTTGTTTCTCAGAGACAGCTTCAAAAAGCGTTTTACTGCCATCTCCACTAAACTCTCCATGTGCTGGGTGCTCGTCTTATCAGATCTCATTGCTCAGAGGATAGTTTTTAAATTTTACTTCCAAAATCACAAGGGTGTTTGCACACAATGAGAAGAGAGAAAGCATGAAAGTGAAGAGAACAATAAACTTACAGTCTTGCTTTAACCCTTGGAAATATTCCTGGGTCCCTATAATACCCTCAAAATATATAATGTTTAGTTTATATAAAGTTATATATTATTATATTTTACTTCTTACACAATTCAGACAATTGAATATTAGCCTCTTAATATATAAATGCCATTAAAATCACTTCTAGAATTCAAATATCTTTGTAAAATTAAAGAACTTAGCTATAGTAAATGACATTATTAATTTTTACTACAAACAATACACTATTTTAATTTGTAATTTGATCTTGATGTGCTATTTTTAGAAAAGAGGTTGAAATAACAATATAAATGAGTAATCAGCTCAAATTTTGGCCAACTTTGGCAAAGTACTTGGGTTTCTTAGGTATTATGGACCTCTTATAGTTGATTCTTTTTAAAATTATGTTTATGTTATTGGTAATCTGTCCCATGGATCAGTGTCTGAGGACAAGCACCAATCAGAAGGACAAAGATAACAGGGGAGGGAGGATTGAATGTGGGTGGTGGGGGAGGTAGGACAGGGAAAGTAATGGGGGAAAATGGGGACAACTGTAATTGAATAATAAAATAAGTAAATAAATAAAAGAAACAAATAAACATTCAATTAACTTTTATTGAGAATCTAGTCAAAATCTTAGAGGGTCTTGGAAAGAAGAATCAACATAATTTCTGCTTCAAAAGCTCAGAATCTCAGAAAAACAGACATGATGTAACTAACACATGTAATCACACAGAGGTATGCATGCTGTAAAGCAGCGCTGTCCAATAGAAATAAATCGCAAGCCACATATGAGAAGACACATATGTAATTTTAAAGTTCCTAGCAGGTCATATTTAAAAAATAAAAATTAAACAGAGGAAATTAATTTTGTTTTATTTAACCTAATATATCCAACATGGTATCATTTCATAAGTATTTTATAAGTAGAATTATTAATGGCATAGCTTATATATTTTAATACTAAGTCTTCAAATAAGATGTGGATTTCACATTTGCAGCACATCTTAATTTGGACTCATTACATTTCAAATGTACAGTGGCTGCATATGGCTAGTGGCTGCCATATTCGGCATTGCAGAAAGGAGCATACAGGAAGTTCTGATTGAAGATGGAGGGGAAAAGATGAACCATCCATCAACCATTAGGAAAACTGAATGAAGGAGTTGACACTTGAGTTTGGCTTGTAAAGATAAATAGGATTTTCTTAGGTAAAGTGAGAATAGATTGTGGACAGATTATATAACGTTACATTAAGTTTGGATTTTGTCTTTAAAGATCTGGTTAGGTTTTTAAGGCATGGAGTAATGGGATCAGAGTTTAGCTTCCAAAACATAAAAGTCTGAAGATGAATGAAAGATGCATTGGAAAATGAAACAAGTGAAACCAAATAGACCAGTTATATGGTTGTTGCTGAGTATGGGATTTAAATATCATCTACAGGCTTAAGGCTCCCAAATTCAACACTTAACCCAGATCACTCTCCTAGACTCCAGACCTGACCATTTCTTATCTCCCTTCAGATACAGAGTAGCAACTCTGACATAAAATAACCAAAACTCAGCTCCTAAATCTTTCACAGGAACTTGCTCTACACATAGCCTTCCCCATCACAGCCGATGCCCCACTTTCCTTCTAGTCTAGCTGCTTACACTGAAAATTTTAAAGTTAGTTATCTTTCGTTCCTTTTTTCTCTTCATTTCCCATTTCCAATCCCTCAGGAATTCCTGTTGACTCTACCTTCAAACCACATCCCCAATGAGACCACTTCTCTCTGCTGCAGTTACCACCTTGGTCTGGGCCACCATTACCCCTAAACTGTGACAGCTCCTTCTTGGTCTGTTTGCTCTCATCCCATTTTTCTTGGAGGCAGAACCTATGTGGCTGATTAGACTATTCCCAAATCATCATTTCCTCTCTGAAATAAAAGTATGCACTCATCATTCATGCTCTTTGCCATGCGAACTTTTATTATGTCTCACAAGAGTAGCCCAAGTTTACATCCCTGTCCCACTGACTTTAGTCTTGGAAAATGACTGTCTTTGGCCAATGAAATAGGTAAAAGAGATGATGCTTCAGTTCTCAGTCAAGGCTTCAAGGGACATCCTGTGTTTTCACTCAACCCTCTTGCACTATGCCATCTGCTAAGAGAATACAGGATGAGGAGACATATGAGGCAGACTTGAGTCCAACTTGCAACCTGGACCCACAGCCAGCCAATCCAAGCCAAGCTTAGCAGAGGCACATCTGACCTACTGACCCCAGAGTGAGAAACAGATGGTACTGTGGAAGATAATAAGTTTTGGGTTGTATGTTATATATCATTATCACAGCAATAGTTGCCTAATCACCCTACAATGGCCTATAAGACCCCTTATGATCTGCATACATCCTCTCCCTCCTTCTCTCTTCCCTCTTTAGTTACTATGCTCTGTTTCACTTACTTCACTTCCAACGCTACATTTTCTTTGTTCCTCAAATATACCAAGTATGCTCCTCCCGTAGGGTCTTTGCACAGGCTGACCCCTCTGCCTAGATCACTTCTCCTCTAGTTACCTACAGAGCTCACTCCCTTATTCCCCCCAAGTTAAAAGTTACCTTTTCAATGAGAGTTATCATGAAAGCCCATTTATAATTGCATGTCTACTGCTCACCCCAAAGATTAAAGGCCTAGGAGCATGAGTAAACTTTCTGGGATCACACAAATGTTCTATACATGGGTATAGATTATAGAAGTAGATACACATTACAAAAATTAATCACTTTGTACATTTAAGATGTGTATACATCACTGTATATAAATTTATGATAGAAAAACTATGAATATTGAAAATATTGAACTCTAGTAAGTTTGCTTTTTACAGTTATCAATTCTGAAACTATTTTTATAGTTGAGTCATAAGCAGATGAATAATATGCATGAATAATGAAAACCAAGTCTCTACTTTGGGAGAAGACAGTTACATATACATATATGGGAAGAAATAAGAGTAGGTGGAAGGTATCCTGTAGTACTGTAAAGCAATTGAATATAGAAACACACAAGTTATACAGAAAGATTTAGGTGTAGACACAGAAAGTATATAATGATAGGACAGATGTCTCAGCTACTCACTGAGAGGGCCCAGAAGCAATGTCACACCAGGAACAACGAGTACAATGAGTGACCAGATCTTAGTTTCCACATACCATTCTCTGCTAAAAGAAACTACAGCTCCTTACATACATGACTAACTCCGTGGAAGAGCAGGGAAAGCAAAGGATGAACTGGAATGTCTTGGTACATGAGAAAGTACGGAAGTGCTCAAGGCACCATGGGAATGTCTCAAAAAGGCCACAGTAGCCAGCGTGAAGGAAATGTCACTGGTAAAATCTGTGCATCAAAATAATGATAAAAATGGACTATAATTTATTAAACACAGTAAGAATCCATAAGTCTATCTGTTATAAATAAATAGATGAAAAATAAATAAGTGAAATGCCTTCATTACAGTAGAATTTCAATAGATAATGTAGAAGTAATAATGGATTTAGAAAATCATCAATGGATGTGAAAGTGTGATGAGAAACAGATTTTTAAATATTCTTAAAGTATCTCCCTACAAAATTACTTACTAATTACAAAGTAAAAATGTTGACTTTATAGTAGAGAAACCTTGAGGATCACCATCAGGAAATCAAAGCTAAGATAAACATTGGAACAAGCCAACATCTTTTGACACTGAACATGAAGTACTGAGAAAGACTGAATATCATTTTAGTGCTTTTTCTATAAAAAATGCACAGCATTATTCAAGTCAAAAAGAAACATAGCAAATCCATATCAAGCATCATTGGCCTGAACTCTTCAAAATGTTAACATCAAGAAACAAAATTAGAACAAATAAAAGTTGACAAGGAAATTCATTACAGGATTCCAGACTGATTTCTGGGCCAGGATTAAAAAAAAAAAGGTTATGAAGAATATTATTGGGACAACTGATGAAATTTGAATAGGGTTAGATAATAGTACTGTATAAATATTAAATATCTTGATTTTGATAATTATAATACAATTATGTTTAAGAATGTCCTTATTCTTTGGAAGTACACAATGAAATATTTAGAAGTTAAGGACACAACATTTTCAACTGCCTCCCAAAAGTTCAGGAAAAAAACCTGTATATCTGTGTTTGTTAATAGGAAGGGAAAAAGAAAGAAAGAGAAAGAAAAGAAAGAGGAGTGAGGAAGAGAGGAAGGAAGGAAGGAAGGAAGGAAGGGAAGATGTTAGGAAGGGAGGGAAAGAAGGAGGAAGAGAGAAAGCATGAGAGAGAGAGCACAAATTGAGCAAAATGTAATTGATCGGAGTGTATTGATAAAAGGTATGTGGGAGTTCTTTGTACTATTCTTGCAACTCTTCCGTAACTCTGAAATAATATCAATTTTTAAAATGCCTCCCACTGCTCATAACCTGCTTAACTTATGCTATTATTTTTCTTTTTTCCCTAGCACTTGCTACCTTTGAACATACTGTGTGCTTATTATTTATTGTCTATGTCATTTACCTAGAACAACTAAAATGCCAGTTGATAGGGGCAAGGATGTGTTTTTTTTGTTTGTTTGTTTCACTGATATACTCTAAGCTACCCAAAAGTTCTTAGCACAATGTAGGTGCTTGACAAATCTTCCTTCCATAAAAAGAGAGAAAGGTAACCAAAGGTGAACTAGGAAAGTGGTGATGGTAATAGAGAGGAGGTTACTGAGTCCATGAGAGCAAACAGCATAGTAACCCATGCTTATCAATCATTTTCCATATACCCAATGTAATTCTAAGTGCTTTGCACATATTACTTATTTTAATCTGCCAAAATTTGATATAGGTACTACATTATCTTCACTTTACCAATTAGAAACCTAAAGCACAGAGAGAGTAAGTAACTTCCCCAAGCAAATAGTAGGGACAGAATGAGAAACTCAGACGTTCTGGCTCCTACAGTCCGTGATTCTGCCTTTTGAGGCAAAGGAGGAGGGAGTGTGAGGCAAAGCAAAGGCAAACCATCAGGATCAGACACACTTGGAGGTGAATCTTATGTCTGACACATATTAGCTACGTCACTTTGGGACACTAACTTAATTACTCTGTCACCAGGTTTCTTAATTTAAAAGATGCAAATGACATCTACAACACAGAAACATGAGGCTTCCATGACATAATGAAGATAAAGCATCTCAAAGTACCTGGAACATCATAGTCAATCATTATTAATTTCACACTTCTCTAAGCAAGCAACTAACTTTTGTTGTCATTTGTTTGTTTTTTAGGTTGACCTACCAGATGATGAGGTTGAGTAAACTAGCAAACAGTTATTAACCATGGTCATTTCCATTTCAGGAACCATCTACTGTTGGTCTTTAGCATCAATGGACACACTTTATCCCCCCTTTGTTCCACCCAGAAGTCTATGCACATCATCCCCTCATGGGCGAGCAAATCAACTGCCTGAAGAGGGTCTACACTAGAACCAATATATCCAGGTGCAGCATAAATTACATTTGAAGAGGAATGCTCTTAACTCTGTTGTTGAAATGATGATCTGGGGACTTCCAGAGGACCTGTCTGATTGGGAAATAAAACAAAATAGTATTTCTTCCCTGAAGTGAGTTGTAAATGGCGAAGAGTGGGAGGAGTGGATATGTCTAAATGCTACATGAATACCGCTATGATTTTATGGAATAGTTTTATTTAACATTAGTGCTGCTCAGTGTGATAATAAAACTGTCAATGATAATTACTATTCTACTTATTATGTCCCCACAGACTCCCTCCCTGGTGGTGCTTTTGGTCTATTATTTGCCTACATGACATAGTTACCTACTTAGTGAAGTATACAAGTATATTTCAATCTAGAGTACAGGCAGAATTTTTTGCTACCTTTATAAGTCCCTAATGAACAAAACAAAACTTTTGATGTTCTTGAGGAAAATGCATCAGAGAGCAAGACCCCAAATTAAGAGTTTCACTTGAGATTCTGGGGCCCAAAGATGACAGAACAGATCAGCAGGAGTGTTTGGGCACCAGCACACACACAAAGTTTGCTCAAATGCAGATGTACTTTACCAGTTACACAATGTGTATGAGTCCTATTTCTCTACCTCTTCATCAGATTATGGAACCAGATGTACCTTTGCTTGGAATCAACGTTTTCAACTTTTGCAAGACTTCTTGCATTAGTAGAAAAACGTTTTGTGAGTTAGGTCACTTTGTAATATTTATTGATTTATTAGTTTGTACGAAGTACTTTTCTTAGTTCTTTATATGTACTAATTCACATAAATCTGGTTATATTAGATGTATCTTTTTACATATTTATCTTATTAAATATATAGTTTTCTTTGGGTTGGACTTCTCTTGTTTCAATTTGTTACAATGTGGATACGCTTAATAAAGTTTAAAAAAGACTAAAATATCTAATTTTAAAATTTAGGCTTTAAGAAGGAATCCAATAATCAAAGATTGTTAAAATCCTTAAAATATGACAATGCATTGGCTTAATTAGTGTTTTGATTAAAAGCACAACATTAAACAACGAGAGTGTGGCAAAAGCATCCTATCTAAAGCCAAGTAAAGTTAACATAGAACTAAAAATGACTTGACTTCATAGAGGAATTACATGGTATATTAGCTATTGTTAAAAAGATTTCAATTTTTTTAAGTAATTTTAAAGCCTTTGCACTAGATATACTATCTGTACTATTTCTTGTTAGTATCCACATTTCATGGTTTCTACAGCTAGTTACACATTCTAAGCATCTGCTAAAGCTCAAATTCTGCTCAAGCTTCCTGCAGAGGAGTTAAGGATTATTTGCTTTTATATGGTTCATTTATGTCTGTGGTATGTGATAAAGGTGGTGATTTCTTGACACAGCAATGTAGATGGGTTTCCCCCATTAAAAGCTCTATGGGGGCAGGGAACCCTTATAAATCACTGTGTGGCCTTGCAAATCATGCAGTGTTGTGAGGTATTTTCCTCCCAGGTTTGAATCAGAATAATAAGCATACATGAAATTGCCGAGCGCATCCAAAAAGAAAGCAAAACCACCCAAAACAAACAAAATGTAGTCTAATATTATTTTAAGAAAAAATGTGAAAATATTGTTTGACCCAAATGAAATAATATTTCCAAGAGTATTGCCAAGAATATGAATATGGGAATAGGTATATATGCCTCCTATTTTAAATCAAGAAATTACAGATATTAAAGCTATAGTAATGCCAGTAACAGTAGAATAAATTATATTTATTGAGCACTAACTCTGCTTGACACTCTGCTAATTGCTTTCCCTTGATTTACTTTGTTTAATCCCCAAAATCATACCATGAAGTTAGTATCGTGCTGCAAATGAGAAAATTTATGACTGCCTCCTGCATAGTTACTAGAATATTCACCAGGATACTTTTTGCAGTTTTGTAAATGCGCCATGATGCTTTTATTTCAAGTCATGTCTCATTTAGGTAAAAATTATTTGACAAGAGGTAATCTCCTTCCTCACTTTTTATGGTTATACTTCTAATTAGGGCCAGAAAAAGTATCTTCATATCTACATTCCTTAAATTAAAAGAAATACTTCTAGGATTTGCATTAACTCTTTCCTATCAACTGTTTTCCTACATAATGATTACCAAGAGGAGACATCAATTGAGTATTGACTGTATATGAAGTCCAGATGTAAGACAGAGATTAAAAGTGAGAGAAACTGCTCTCTCAAAACTTACATGTATACACAAATACACAGATGCAGACACACACAATTTTTTTAACCTATGATAGTAGGTATGATATCTTGCAAAGAATACTAGCTCTAAAGGGGTTAAGCTTTAATGGAGATTGAGCTTTATTTATAAGAAGGGAAGAGTTTCTGCTAATGAAAAATTCTGCTCATCTTTGAAAATTCTGGCTCATCTTTGAAAACACCTTAGTACTATAGAAACAGATCTGTATTTATACAGAAACATTTATTCATTTTGTAAATTCTCAAAATAACTAAAATGGGTGACTCCTTTAAACACTGAACTTGTTATTTTATAAGTCTTTTGAACAGTCATCTGTGAGAGGCTCTATCTCACTAGGTCATGCTGTTAGGAAATAGACACGAAAATCTACTGTAACGGGTGCGACCGTGGAAAGCATGCTGTGCCTATGGTGGTCTTCTGTGAAGCAACAAGGGAGATCTTTCTTTTTAGATCACTGATCTGAGGGTATCAGGGAAAATGTGTTTCTCCCGAATTCCTAAGTTGTTATTCCTGATGTGTTTACCTTTTCTTTTGACTGCCAGAAAATTTAGTCTCTCTTTTGGTTCACCAGTAACAATTTTAAAGAACTATATAGTGTATATTTCATCAGACTGATTTTATTTTTCTATCTTTATTTTCCCTTTACCTAATTCCCAAGTGTTTATTTTATACTATATACTTTATATGTTTGTGTACTTACGTATATACAAATATATGTAAGTTATGTACGTGAGTGTATGTGTATTTACCTTAGCGACATTGAGTTATTTATAGAATGACTAGAAAAGACAAGGCAGTAATATTTAGAAAAATAAAATCAAGAAGCATTCTGACACAACACTTACCACAAATATGATATTTTTATATAATATGTATCTACTATTTCCCATGGATAGAGATGTGTGCCAAATTTTCTTGCCTCGAAGTAAAAAATGAAATTAAAAGACAATGTAAGAATGAAACTTACTTCTATCCTTCACAGTTAAGGTCTTCAGGCCATCTGTGGCATGAAGAGACCATGGACTATCAAGCCAAACAGATGTGGATTCGCAGTTCATCTTAGGCTAGGCCACTTTGGGAAGTAGCACAAACTGCCCAACCTCCAAGAACTTAAGCTTCCTCATCCCAAAATTGGAAAGAATTTTTTTTTTGCCAGATGTTTGCAAGGATTAAATGAGATAAATAAATTTGACACATAATACAGTGACACTCAATAAATGCTGGTTCTATTCTTAGCCATCTTCCTCACAGAAATCTCTACTCACTAGAGATTTCTAAATACACACTAGACATTCTGCAGATGTTTAGTAAATGAATTATGATGAAGAATTTATAGGGACCTATTTTCCCTTACTGGAATTGGCTGCACAGGGAGAAATTTACTATAACTTTACCCCCAGAAGGGACAAATGCTTAATGAATTTTTTAAATGATGGCACCCAGTGCTTGTGTAAATGCGTGCATGGTGTGTGTTTCTCCTTGTTGAGATGTGGCCTCTCTCATGTGACTCTATGTGAGTATATATTAACATGCCACAGATGGTCTGAAGAGGTCTTTGGACTTATGCATGTTATTTACCTTTGATCCAGAAACAACTTTAACAATTTTGATGAAGAGTAATTACAAATAGATAGAGAAACATATATACAAACATGTTCATGCAATACTATTTAGCGTACAAAATTGGTTAGAAATCTGTACAATCAAGAGCAGATGATTGGGTAAAGTAGAATGCCTTTAAATAATTGCATTTTAATTGGCCATCATAATGAGATGGCAAAGCACATTTCTTGACATAAAAAATGTACACAGTATATTGTTGTGATAAAAAAAATTTGAAACACCATGTAAAGGGAAAGACCCGAGGTACCGGACTTCCTTCTCCAAGCGCGTCTCTGTGTGAGATTGATTCACATGTTTGGTTGTGGTCCCAAACGGATTTTGCTGGAATGAAATCCCAGCATCATACAGAATGATCTGATTTTTTGCAATTATTTTATACTTCCGTAAAGAAAAAATGTAAGACAGTATATTTTAAAAAACAAGAAGAATCACTATGATTGTCTCTGCCAATGGCAGGTGACTTGTGTTTCTTTTAGCCTATCTATATTTTCTAACTGTTCAGTAATGAAGACTAACTACTTACGGACTAAGAGTCACTAACTGAAAGACAACCACCGCAATAAGGCCCTTCTGCATTCTGCTCCACTGGTCTTGTATGTTAAGGCAAATAGTTTAGAAAAGAATTGAGCATAGCATGCTGCTTTTGCAATGTGGTCCACATTCCTGTCTTTATTCTTTTTATAAAATAGATGCAATTAACTAACCTTCAAACAGCTTAAATATACAATAGTTGAGAAGGAGTTTTGCAGGGAGGGTGACTAGGCTTATGAAATTTTATCAGCACAATTTAGATTCTATCTCTTTTCTGTTACTCAAGACAGGCTGCTATTTGTCAAAACTGACTGTCCTATGTATTTGTTACAATGGAAATCAATTTCCAGATGAGTCATTAAATGGAAGTTTTGAGCAGTTTTCTGTGACTTTTGAGTATCTGGTAATCTATAGGCACCTTAATGTAAACCTTTGACTGCTTACTATTTTTAGTTATTAGAGTAAACTGGTATGTAGACATCCTGCATGTATCAAAATAAACTGTGGAAGTACATGCTAAGTAAGAAGTAGTACATTTCTACTCAGAAGAATTGTGACATATTTTGTTAGCCAACCTAAACAACATGCCAATAGATTGAGATATAATACAGTCTTTAATATCTAATTCACTACTCTGGAAGGGCTTGAATTTGAAGTGGGAATGTTGGGTTTCTATGACAAACGTCACCTGCCTAATATTGTTTCTGGCTCTTTAATTCAATGTAATAGTCATTTTCCTGTATTAAAAAAAATTAATGAATACATCTGCACTAGGGTAAAAGTGGTCTGTAAAATGCATTTGTATGTTCTTATTGAGAAGGCAAAAACACACACAATAGGAGGCCCAGCCAAGAGGTGTAAATGGCTAGGGTGTACTTTCCCAAAACATTGCCTGTCCTTGTAAAATGAAGCGGTTTGGAAATAGGTTCCACCCTCTTCCACTGACCTTTGGCTCCCATACGTCTTTCTCTCTACCCACCTTCTCAAAATATTCCCTTGGAAGCCGTTTACTCAGCCTAAAACCAGCTCCCAGATGCCTTGCTCCCTCACTGCGGAGCCCCTCCTTTACTGAGGTCAGATGGTTGGGAAAGCCAGCAGAAGGGGCTTAACGATAGGACTTCTTTCAGTTCAAAGTAAGTTCATTGCTTAGCAGGCCCTTTATCTTTTTATGAATACTGCAGAAATGCAGAACACCATTTTCTGTAACTTTACTTATAACGAACGTTTGGAAGTTTTAGCACATTTCTGTGGTCCATAGTTTAAACTTACATGTCCCTGTCTAATTTTAGGTGGCGCTGTCTCATGTATTAGACTGAGTGTCTTAAACTCTAACCATCAAGCCATTTGCTAAATGTCTTAATTGCATTCTTCACTTACACTGCCAGCAAGTATATCCTGTTTTCCCACATCCTATGATTAATAACTCTCACTGAATTCCCTGTCAATGTGGTGGGTAAGTGGTTTAACCCTGAGCTTCCATTCTAGAAATAAAAGTCAAGTAAATTCAAAAGCCTTTGCATAATACACCTTGGTGAACCAACGTGTTTTAAAAAGGGCACAATGTTTCAAAGTAGAGTTTGTTAATAAGAAGATAGATATCTGTGGTAATTCCTGTACCCTCCTCATGAATAACTGGGGGTAAGGTTTATAATTTTGCTGTGGTCGTTATAAAATATCCCTTACCTGTGGCCAAACTTGAAATCAAATATCTCCAATAAGAGAGGCAGTGAGACCTGGCTACATTCACGAGCAAGACGTTTGTCTTCAAGAAAGAATCTTGTTGGAGAACCTCCCTCTTTATTAATTTCTTTTGTCAACATTTGCAAGCATGGAAACAGACTTAGAATAGCCCAAAGTACACGACTTTGGGATTGTAATAAAACTGTAAAAATCATGTTTTTATAAGAACAAGAAGTCAGAAAGTTGGTCTTCATTGGTTTTCTGCCTACCACGCAGAATGTACCTGAGACCTGGCGAGTGCATCAGCGCATCAGCTGATGGTAAAGCAGCATCATTGTACTAAAAATGGGGGACCAAGCCTTTCTTTCAAATGAACAAAGTTTTAAAAAAGCTCCTAGGCTCAAAAATGCTCTTTGCGCTGTTATAATTAGGTCAACCAAACATTATTTGGTCAACATTAAAACAGAAAGCTGGGTAGCGGTTTTAGTCACAAATAGTTTTCTGTGAACTTGGATGTCTTGAGAAAGGCTGAGATGTTTGCATAATCTCTTCTATAACAACAACATTCCACAGGCATATTTCTCTTTAAAAAGAAACTCCACACACAGTGGTATTCTGGGTTCAAGGCCCGAATAAAAAGTATCTCAAGTCAAAAGTCCTGTTCTAAAAATTGAGATGTAGAGAAGGTCATATGTTGTTTGACTTCTCTTTTAAATCATTTATGGATGACTACAAGTCACATTGATTCAAAGTACAAATTTACTTAAATCTCTGAAC
Organism: Micronycteris hirsuta; assembly: GCA_004026765.1. Taxonomy (NCBI): domain Eukaryota; kingdom Metazoa; phylum Chordata; class Mammalia; order Chiroptera; family Phyllostomidae; genus Micronycteris; species Micronycteris hirsuta. The sequence goes on from PVJI01001454.1 coordinate 115,256, forward strand.
TTGAACTTTTAGCTATCTAACCCAATTTCTCAAAACCTTCCCAAGTGTTTAAGATTTCTATAAACAAGATAAGTCACCACACCAAACCAAGCAGAGGAGAAGGTGAAATCCACAATAAACTTGTTTGCATAATTTTTCTCAAGGCCTTGAAATGAGGTTAAATGCACCCTACCACTTCCATGGCATTTTTCTATCATACAAGTCTCCAAGTGCATAAGGGGGGACCACCCCACCCAGAAAACGGAATTTGTGTATTAAAAAATTGTGTATTTATTCTTACATGTTTAAACTTCAGTCACCTTCAAAGTACTCTCCATTTGATGCAATACAACTAAGGGGATTTTTTTTCTACTGCTCAAAACACTTGTTGATTTTGATGACTTTTAGTTCTTCTGCTGGTTTTTATTTTTCATTTGTGGTCATCTCTTCTACATGGGCAAAATATTTCCCTTTGAGGACTCTTCATCCAGGGAAACAGAAAAACAGTCACACAGGGTGAGATCAGGTGAACAGGGAGATGGCGCACTGGGGTCATGCCGTTTTTGCTTAACAACTGCTGAACACTCAGCGCCATGTGGGCAGGTGTGCTCATAAATCACCCATCACAAAATGGGCAAATGAGCTGAAAGAGTCTTCAAAAAAAATTCGTTGAATCCGAACACAGCTTCTTACAACAATGCCAGCTGGTACCCTGACACAGATGAGTTCCTAGAACACTCACCTAGCAAGGGACACTGTATTACAAGGAGCCCCCCCTCCAGAAAGTAATTCTGTTTTTGGGGGGGTCCCCTTTCATATATTATACAATACTTATTGTTTAAAAATAGAAATATAAAACCTAGAGATCCAAACTTAAAAAATAAAAGGCAAACCATCTCTGAATTATACTTATTTTGAACATCTTACTTTCCCAGGAGTTTGATCAGGACTGCACTTAAAAAAGCAATATTTTATGATGAAATGACTTTGCTTTTGGTATTGAGCCAATGGGACGGACGTGTGCCCTAAATTGTAATGTCTCCTCAATACGGTAGAGTTGTATCATATGCTCTTTTAATTCTATGAATCCAGCTATGTCATTAGTATAACTTTACTAGTATAATGAATAATAAAAATCCGACACACTATTTATCACACATATTCTTTATTATAGATTGTACATTCATTAGATTATTATATATTAATACATACACGTCACTGCACAGAGCTGCGTACACAAGTCTAAAACTCCTCAGTAAGATTGCTCCCAATAACCTAATGTAGAGATGACAAAAGAAAGTAATTGCTACGTGCTTAAGTGTCCTATCCTTTTTGGAAATAATGATAATCATCATAATAATGATTGTGTTATAAAAGTCAACATAGCCAAGAAAACTATGATAAGAGGTGAGGTAGTCAACCAACTAACCAAGGTGTCTTTTTTTTTAGGAAAATTAAATGTCACTGGAAAATTGGTAATATGATGTTCAGGTTAACTCAGATTTCCACATGAGACTTCTTTTGTGGTTGTTGAGGTAGATATTGATCCCAGTCACTCCAAATGAGTGCCAGTAAGCAAAATTTAAAATGAATAAATCTTTGCTGACCCTAGCCTCTCTTTTCTGAGAGAGCAAAGTATAACTTCTACTTCTGCCACTAAACCTCAAACCAGCCAGCTGAAATTTTTATTATCTCACTGACTTAGTCAACTAAAGCTATTAATATTAATATGTGAGTAAGGCTCTCTACCAAAGCAAGTAATCTACTTCATTGTCTAAAGTTTAAATGACTCACTATGCCTCTCAAGAAGTTTATTATTTAGGAAATCACACACACACCCCAAACAAGGAGGAAAAAGGCTAAGGGAATTTCTTTTAGGACAATGATTCTTGGATGAATGTTAACTACTGAGGAAGTCTATTTTAACTCCTTCTTTATCTAAAAAACTAGTCTTTACAGAAAATTATATTCATACTGAATGTGAAACCAAAAATAAAATAGAAGAACATCCGATTTTTGTTCTGTCCAATAATTACTTTTAAGTGTCTGCAAGTGAAGGCCAAGTTGGGAACAGAACAGTTCCGGTCCGTGTGTACTTGAAATTCCAGTGTGTGCTGATAAACAGGATTTGACTGATGTTTCTGACATTAATTACAATGGTCTGCTTACTGGCCTTTTGGACTTGAGTATTTTATGATTCTACTGTAACATGCAGGAGATATACAAGAATAAACAATGAGTTTATTTATCTTTGGGATTCCAATAACTGCTGTTTCTCTATTTGAATGTATTACAGAAAAACTGCTAATGGAAAATATGATATGAACTTGCTCTATGACATAAATAAACTTAAGCTCACCAAAGTTCTGAGGATTGTCCCTGTCAAAAGAAAATTTGAGTTCTTCAACCTAATTATAGGTTAGAAATGCTTCTAATCAAGAAGTGGAAGTATCATAAAGTGTAAAATATTTTATAAACTGAAACAAAGAAAAATAACTTTAAAACACTTGGAACAAGAATTTGCAACTGTACCTAGTAGGTAATCTTTATTCTGGTGAATGAAAATGATTAAATATATTTAAGGAGGGAGGAAATATTAAAAGAAAAATACAAATGCGTAAAAATGTTAATTATTTTTGATGCAGCAACATAGCTCTTATTATAAAGAAAAAGGTAAATTCTTTTTCTGTAAAATATCAGTTTCTCTCACTAAATAAATATTAAACTCATTGAACATGGGTCTGGAAGTCCTAATATCATGTTAGTTGCCAGGCATATATTATTTCATTTAATCTTCCTAATAACCTTATTAAATAAATGCTATTATTCTCCCTTTACAGATGACATATCACAAAATTAAGGTCCCAAAGAGTTAAGTAAGTAGCAGAAAATCACATAGTTAGCAAGCTCAAACCCAGGACGGTTAAACTTCAAAGCCAGTGCTTATAACTCTAAGGCAATTGGAGCTCTGGTCAACAAGTCCCTATGGTTTGGAATGCTCGGTTTATTCTAAGAGCTCTAAATATGTGTACTTCCGCAGCCCAGTTTTTTGTTCTCTTTCTCTCTTTTTAAACCTCCCATGGAATAATCTATGGCTACATTTTATACTTAAGCAGCAAACTTGCCTATGTGCCCAGAAACTGCATGGAATACAATAGGAAACACTTTAGTTAAATAAAAATTTTTAATCAATAAAACAAAGCGAAAGTTGATTTAAAATTCAACCCATAGAATATAAGAAATGGGCATGGGTAAGAAAACCCACTCTGGCATACTACCAATGTTTACAATAGTTTCAGTTTCTATCACTCGAAAACGACCACTTTCACTTTACATTAACCAATACAAGTTTTAGGCTACTTGGTTATATGACCAAACGAGTTTTCATAAAATAAGTAATTTCTCATATATAACCTTAAACCTCTGAAAGATGCTTGATTGTTCTTCCAGAATGTCATTGTAGTAAGGGAAAAAAAATGGTAGGCTCCAAAGATACATCGAATAAATAATACAGGGACTTGAATGCACATTTACTCTAAAATTAATTTCCAATTTTCTGCCCTTCGTTTTAGAAATAGATGAAAAGAGAACAAAGGACTGTTTGGTGACTAAGTGCTAAAAGCCTCTGTCATAAGTTTCACGAAGTGCAAGTGATTGCCCGCAGATCGAACTTGCCCAGAGCAAACATGCAGGAAGCATCAGCATCATTTCGCAACTTTGTTTTGGACAATCCTGTCTCCGCATTACGCTTCCGTTCAAGGGACAAGGACACACTTATCTGAGTCTCTCACAGTATAAACCTGGTGAAACATCACAGGGATCCTCCAAGTAGAACTGTTCAACAATTTCAAAACATGGTGACATGTAAAGTGCTTATTTTTAGTTATGTATCCAAAAGCATATTCGATAGCATGTCAAGATTTTATTTATTTATTTATTTATTTATTTTTGGTGAGGGTGAGGCTGAGCAGTGGGGATCAGGGTTGGGTGGGATCAGGGGTGAGAGAGTTTAAGCAGGAGATGTATGTGCAGACCATGTCTTTGGATATATAATAAAAGGGCTACTGGCTGTCTATTTGGATGTTGTGAGTAAAACGAAAGATGAAATAGGATTAGTATCTCATAAAACAGAATAAACTAGTGAATTATAACTCAAACATCATGTATAAATGAGTGAGCGCTTCTCTGCTTGGACAAATGAAAAACGGCAGACCTTAATGTAACTCTGCCACTGTTTTTATCTCGAGTCAGTTTAAATCCTTACTAGAAAATGAAAGGCTTTCTAAAGAAACATTTCTGCAACACACATGCAAAAGATACTCAGGGAACACGATGTGCTAGTCAGCTTGCTGCCTGATTAATGCATACTGGATAAGGAGGAAAGCTGACATTCAATTAGGGGAAATTTTTATGATCAAGCAAGGCAATTCCAGTTTTCTCTCATTTAGATATAATTTTCAGTTAAACTCTAATAGACATAACTCTTCACAAGAAGGAATCGCCTGGATGGAGTCCAGCGCAGAGAATTTATGTTAATACTCTTTAATGAGATGAGGCAATTTATTTTTGGCCTTTTGTCAGATTTTTTTGAGTAATCAAAAGTCATGAAGATCCTTTGCTAAGCTTCTGGTTGCCTGTGTCTCCAAGAGTACTTGAACTTCAGAGGCACGTTCCAGTACCCTTTGGAAGAACAAAACCATAAGAAAAATATGGAACATCATTTTAAAAGTTAATTTTATTTAAAACGTGTAAATAAAATCAGTTTTATATTAAAAGAAACTGATAGTTTAACATATTTCTCACTATCATATTAATATTTATAAATTTTGTGTTGGGCTAGATCATTCCAGACTATACTTGCCAACTCTTGGATTTCACTCTCTCTCTCTTCTAAGAAGTATTTCAGTGGGAAAGTCTGAGAAACTCAGGTGATTAATTATACTAGGAAAGCCTTAAATTAAATTTTGGTGAAAGGCATTGCACTATTAAAAACTTTAAACAGCAGGCTACATGTCAGTATTCATAAGAGACACTTAAATAAAGCAACTCAGTATTTCTTTATTTTTGAGTTACTGCTATTGATCAGCTTGAGAGTTGGTGCTACAGCATTTTAACTTCTCCAAGCTAAGATACATCTTAATCAGAGTGATAAGAAATTATAGTTTCATAGTTGAATTGGCAGTATCTTTATTTTTAATGGAAATAGTAATACTGCTTCCAACCACTGGTGATGATGTAAACACAATGTATTAAAAAATCATTGCACAGCCCTACTATATTTCCAAGACTATCCTTCAAAGCACAGTTACCTTTAACCTACACTCAAATGGGTCACCTGCTATGACCAAAGTATACTGTAAGCAGTCAATAACTTTTGGATGCCAATTACATTTTGCTTTGTTGTTGATCCTATTTTCATAAATAAATAAATACATATATACATACATAAATGTATATCGGTAATATAGGGGGTTTCTGTACATGCTGAGACATACAGAATGTTTTAGATACCATTTTATGTTGAAAACAAGACAATTAATGTATTACTGACATTCACTTCTTAATTGAAGAACGCAGCACACAAGTGCAGGAAGTGTCAGTTTAGTAAACAAACCATGAGTTGAGAACACTTATGTGTCAAAGTTTCACTCATTAAGTATATAATAACCATATGACAACTCTGCCTGGGACTATAAACTTTCAGGGGGACAGATGGTGCAGACTATGTCTAGCTCCATTTTCTTGGAGGTTAAGTAAACTCTCAGCATTTTATTGCTTAATTGAAAAATAAGTGCAAGCTTTCAGATGCTAATAACAATGATAAGGATGATGTGAAGAGAGAGGAAGCAGACAAAAGCGGAAGGTCAGAACTGAAACGGATCCTAATGGGATGTCTCAATATGGCCTCCTCAGCAGCACAGATTGGCTGCAGGTCACGCGGACACAAGCCTGCTGTGGAAGAGCCAACGGGAACTGCACAACTTCGTTCAGCCACACCAAAAATACTGGGTCATGGAGCCCGGCTGGTGTGGCTCAGTGGATTGAGCGCGGGCTGGGAACCAGGCGGTCCCGGTTCGATTCCCAGTTGGGGCACATGCCTGGGTTGCAGGCCAGGTCCCCGTCAGGGCCATGTGAGAGGCAACCATACATTGCTCTTTCTCCCTTCCTTCTCCTCTCTCTAAAAATAAAATAAATAAATAAAATCTTTAAAAAAAAATACTGGGTCATGGAGTTAGCATGAAAAATATACATTCACAGATGGAGTCATTACATAAAACAGTCAAGGGGGATTTAGAAAACGAAGGACAAAATGTGTGAGATCCTTACAGTTGAGGTTGCTGGCACACCCGCCCCATCTCACTGGTGCTCATCGGGCTTCCACAGTTGGGGGTACACAGATCAAGGAATCAAAGGGGACTATTTTTGATTTGGAGGCTCATTTACTAGTAAAAGTCTTATGAATCATAAAACAAGAAACGCAAAAATAATTCCTTGATGTGCTCAACTATAGCATATTCAATATAATCCCCCTAAAAGCTGAAAACATTTAAAGGTGCTTTTGTTTTTGTACAATCTGTAAATTAATAACAAGCATAAAAGAACAAAAATAATTAATCAATTAACCCCCTGTACACATACAAACAAATCCAATAAAGAGGAAGGAAAATGTAAACTGAGTGCTAAAAAAATAAACATTTAAATTAAGCTGTATTTCCCTCTCAGTACCTTATACTCATAAAATTTTTGTTTCTGTGGTAGGCAGGCTTCTAAGATGGCCCCCACTCTTCCCTGCATCCTAAAATCACATACAGGTGTAATTTCTTCTCCTGGAGCATGGGCTGGATGGAGTGACTTGCTCCTAATTAATAATCTATGAGAAAATTGAGGGAATGTCACTTCTGTGATCAGGTTGCAAAAGATGGTGACTTCCAGCTTCCTAGAAGACTCTCTCTATTGCTTTTTCAGCATGCATGCTTTGATGAAGGAAGCTGCATGTCAGAGATACCCATGTGGTAAAAAAAACTGTGGCCTTCAGTTCAACTGCCCACAAGAAATTGAATCCAAGTGAGTTTTGAGGTGATTTCCCCAAACATTCAGATGAGAATACAGCTCTGGCCAACCTCTTGACTACAGCTTCATAAGGAGCCATAAAGCAGAGGACTCATCTAGCTGTGCCCAGATTTCTGAACCACAAAATTGTCAGATAATAAGTGTGTGGTGTTATAAGCTACTACTAAATAGGTTATAATATGCTGTATAATAAATGACTATATAGCATAACAAACTAATACAGTCCCCAGATGTTCTCCTGAGAGTTAGGATGCATTCAGGTTCCTCCAGGACTGACAAGAATTCTATTAACAATGTCTTTTCAATAATAACATAACTTTCTAAAAATACATAGAAGGTGGGAACCTTATCACCATGCCATTATCTTTTATTTTTAATGGAAACCTATGTCTACAGAGGAAATTTCCTAAAACTGTTTTGAATAAGTCAATTATTCAAAAGATCACACACAATGGACACACATATATATTTCAACTCCTATACACAGCTGCTGACAATTTTAGGAGACTCATAAAGAACCTTTTAAAAAATAAAAGTTCTCTAGAATAAATTAAAGGATTGCTCTAAAAGCTGCATAAGGATTTAATTCAGTAACTTTTGTAGACATAGAAAATATTCTAAAGATTAAGAGACATTCAGAGTTCAAATAAAATAAAACATATTAAGTACATTATAAAATGTAGACAATGTAAAGACCGAGACGAAATTAAAATAAGTATATTTTTGAAATCTATGGACAAGATGTAGAAAGACGCTGGGAATGAGCATTTACTGGGAGCTCTGTCTGGAGTCACTGGATATGTGAGTGCACACTGAGTGCGGTTGGTAAGAACAGGAAGTCATAAGCCGGTCAGCCCCGTTCCTTTTCCTGCTTCTGCCACCTAACAACGAGGAGACAGTGGACAACCTTTTTATGCCTCAGTTTCCTCATCTGTGATATGGAGATAATTAGAATATCCACTCAAATGAGGATCAGATGGGATGTAAAGAATTTTGAAGAGTTTTGGCTTAAGAGAAGGTGAAAAAAGTAAAGAAAAAGGAGAATAAGTTAGCGGAACTGCAAAAGTGATCTTACATGTATGACTTACCTCTATGCAGCATGGTTTTTCCAAGTGAAAAATAAAAGCTTAAGTAAGACAAATTTTTAAAATCTTTTACAGTCTTAAAAATCCTGATGATTTTTGTCTTCTATCACTCAAAATACTTAAAACAAGTAGAAAACGTGTAGTCATTCATTTACTCATTCATTCAATACTCCCTTATGCTCCAGGCAGTATACTAGATGTTGCTAATACCAAGATAAAAGCCTGATCCTGGCTTGTAGGAGCTGATCTAGAGAAGCAGTATAGGGTAATGGTTGAGAATCCATGCTATGGTATCGTGCTCTCTGGAACTTCACCTTTTACAATTTTGAACAATTTCCTTAATTCTCAGAGCCCTAGTTTCCTCTCCTTTGAAATGGGAATGATAATAGTTGCATTCTCACAAGTTTGTTGTGAGGATTAACTCAGTTAATTCAGGTAAACCTTATAGACAGAACTTGGAATATAGTGAGTATTCAATAAATACTACTATTGTCGGGAGGAAAGTCAGACAGGAACACACACTTGATGTGGCAAGTGTGATCATTGCGTGTGGGGTTGGGCTGGAGACAGCACACAGGGAGCTAGGACAGCAAATAAAAGAGGAGGCAGAGAAGTATGGAGGGCTCAGGAAAAGTTTCCCAGCAGAGTCAACCTCTGATTTCATTTAAAGAAGTAAGAGGTGGTTGAAGAAGGTACATTATGGTCAAATATTTCAATGTGAAATATTTGAAAAACATTACACAATTGTCATAAAAGATCAGTAATTACAGATTTACTCCACTTCAATACATGCTAATTAGTGAGCCTAAGTTCACTTTCATTGTCCATTTACCATACACCTCCTCTACTTCTAAAATAAATGCAATATCGCATCCGTTGAAGTTGCCAATAGCAGCCATACACAAAGGGAAAAAATTCAAATAACCATATTATTCTCCTAGGGAGATTTTTATTTTAAACACAAATGCCTCTCCAACTGGTACATTTCAAATGCAGTTTTGGGCAAGGGTCCATGTGGTACTCTTACCATCCCATCACTCACCCAACTCTTTCATATGGTTGTGATGTAGCCAAGAGGGCTATAATGTAGCTTACACATTCTGTGACTCCTAGATTGGTAGGAGGTGTATTACTAGGAGCATATTTTAGGAAAGACCTCTGTCTAGGAGAACTAATACTTAGAACTGCTAAACCCTCTGGGAGTCTCTTCACTATCCCTGCAGACAGTGCCATTCCTGGCACTAGAAGGCATTCAAGCAGACTAAAAAAAAATCATCTATTCAGGGGCGTTATAACATGAGAGGATTGTGAGACGTTGGACTACAGTGAAAAATGTTTTGTATGGAGGGAGAGAGTGGACAAAATGACATCTAAATTTTCATTCAATATTAAAAGTGCAATTTAATTACTTAACTGTTCACTCTAGTGAGCGTAAAATGTGAGTCAGGAATGAGAGAATTTCCTTTACAGTCCTGTGTATGTCTACTGTCTTGATGAAATTATTAATAGAGTACACTTTAAATCTCAAAAGTGTCCACTGTCACAATAAAATATTAATCCCCTTATTTTTTATTTTTATCGCATTGTTTCCATTATCATTTAGTCCCTTTCTACTCCCCTAACCCGGCAATCACCACACTGTTGTCCGTGTCCAGAGTCCTTTTTCCGTTTTTGTTTGATCCAAATAGGGACAGACCTCCAGGAGTCTGGCATCCAGCCCCATGGAGATCAACAAGCTGGATTCTCTGGCTGGAAAGAATAGTTGCCTTGGTTTTCCTACTAAAGTAGGTTTTAGCCTATTAAAGGCTAGTATTATCTATTTCTACCCTCAGCTCCTACCCTCCACCTGCCAGGCCTGATGTGTCCCGTGCATTCTGTGTAGGTGAGGGTGAGGAAACCATTAAGAAAAGGAATAGTTTGTAAAGCCAAGGAAACCTGAAGGACTTCAGCATTTACCTAAGCACTGACTGTTAAAAATTATAATTGAGGAAACATCCCAGTTCAGTTCCTTACCCTCCAGTTCCACTGTTCCTGCCCTAATACAGGACTTCATATCCTCCTGCTGGATTGCAAGTACAATGTTGAAATGTTAATCCTTATCCATGCCTTAGTCAATATGGTGGCTTGACTGATTATTTAGACCACAGACTTGTCAAATGTACAGAAGACCAAAAGTTATAATTAAAACATGATTGAGAAGAGGCTAAGGATTCTTAAAGTTGTTAATGGGCTGAAATGGTAAGCCTGCGCAGAGGAAAACACAATTTAATGTAGAAAAATTGAAAGCCCTACATTTAGTTTAAAATGGAACAAGAACAGATGAGGAAGGACAGGTATACATGCTGATCACATAAGGAAACCCGGGGACTTATTTGGGTTACTATGAACCAATGGTGTGATAAGCTACAAAGAATGGGCAATGTCTAGGTTAAAATAAAAGCAGCAGAACGTCCAGACCAGGGAACAAAACAGCCTCACGGTTTCTGTGTTAGGACCACATGTGCATTCTGGGTTCAGCTCTCAAATTTAAGGTAAAATTGACTGGACAAGGTCTATTAGAACAGATGATGAGGTAAAACATGTCTAGCTGTAGAAACAAAACAAAACAGGGAAGTAAAATAACTGTACAATAACGACAATGCTATACTAACTGCAATACTGATAAAGTAGTGTTTTGTGCTGGAGTGAGCTGGAGACACTTTAAACTTGTTGCTTTGGCTCCTGAATCCTAGGAGGTAACAGTATTAGCTCCCCTTTTCCAGTTGAGGATTCTGATACCTTCACACTAAATATTTGGAGGTATTTGGGTAGAAGAGAGAAAGACTTGTCCTTTCAGAGGAAAATGAATGGAAGCAACACTTTAATACAAAAGAAAAATTCCTAGGATTCATAACTGCATTGAGTTGAATTGCCTTTTGCACTGCATTGAGTTGAATTGCCTTTTGCATCTGCACTTAGTAGCAAGTCCTCCTTTGTTCCACGTGATCAAGCTGAGGTAAACCGCCAGAAATAAAATTGGCAGGAAAAAATAGTTGAGAGGTGAACTTAGGTAAGCTTCAGGTTTTCTTCCAGCATTGAAGTCCATGTTCTGATTCTGAGCAATGGGTACTTTTGATGCCTTGGTATTATATACCACTACTTACGTAAAAAAAATCAAATTAAAAAAGGTCATTGAAACCAGTTGTTATGCTGACCTGGCAGGTCTTTTCAATTAAAATAGTTGTTCCAATTAATCTGTGTAGATGCATTCTTTAATGTATTTCTATTATTGGTCACATTTAATATGGATTTGCTATTTTTTAAAACAATTTTATGAATATCACCTATATATCATGTTATAGCAAGAATAATAACAGGGTCTTCATCCACAAGGTTACAGAATACAGTTACTTCAAAACTTCTCACTGCCCACCCTGGACAAATGCTGCTGAATGGGGTGAGTTTCTAACAAGCCACTTCTGAATATGTATTAATGTCAGAACTAAAAGAGAATTTCAGCCAACGTTTGGCAATGGAAAATAAGTCTTCTACCATTTCTTGACCCTGTATCCTCCCGGAAATGTAAACTAAAATATTATAGGAGGCCTGTTGTAGGTGAAGGGGAACTCTCCCACTGAGATCAAATTACAAGAGATTCATGACAGAACTGGCACACATGAGCCATGTGTGCACACCAGTGCCCTCTGCCCTTCCCCAGTCCACGTCAGTTGTGTAAAAGTCAAACTCAAGTGCTAAAAAAAGAACAGTAATTGTAGATTGTGTGCATGAAGCAACAATAGAGAAACTTGAAAGAACCCATAACAAACACGTGTTTCTTGGGGAAGTAAAATCACAAAACTCTAGGGTTCCCCTTATATACACACAAAGACAGGCATAGAATACAGACAAACTGGGCCCATTCATTTAGTCCTTTCTGCTTTTCTTTTGATAACTTTTTGCAATGTCTGTAGCATGTCAGTAGCTGAACAACTCAAATCCTGACAAAGTCCAATCTTTTATTTTAGACTCTCACGGTCCAGTGTATTGATCTCTTCTTTATTGTGTTAACTTAAATGTATGTAACCATTTCATTAATATCAATTTCCTCACTAAACTGTACACCTCACAAGGGTAGGCATAATGTCTGCTTTTGTTCACCTTTGTACCCAGTATTTCAGCATAATTCTTGTCACATATGATACCAGCCAACACCTACTCAATGAAAGGCAAAGTTAAGGAATGCAGCATGAAGACAAATTCCGATCAACCACAGGCTTTATAGACCTTGTACACAAGCTGCTTGTACACTCTTTATCATGTACAAAGAGTGTCTTTACAAAAAAGTTTGAGGCAAAACCATTCTCACACTGTTGGAGAACGCTACCATTAATTGTGTCATCTCCGAAAACTAAAAAGGGCCGTAACGGCCCACAAATCAACCCTAAATTGGCCAGAGTCTAGAATGTTTTGCCATCCCTAATTTATGCAATTTTATCACTGCTATCTATATATATTTTTTTTCCTGGAGAGCCAAGCTGGATTCCTGGCTTTTCAAAGTGTACTTCATAAGCTCCCAGCTAACACACAACAGGTTTGTTATGGGTTAGCAAGCCGTGAGATTTGATATCAGGCATTATGGACACAAAAGGAAAACCTGGTGCAGATTTTGCCGGCTTGCTTGAGTGGTACCTTTAACCACTTTCCGTAAGTGAAATGAGCAGAGAATATTTCACAATTGATCTGCGTACAATTTGTGTAATGCTCACAATAGCCGTTACAGCACAGAGAGTTCAAAACCATAAACCATATCCATATTCACAAACAATAATACTTTACAGATCTGTTGGAATACAATACAAATTTAAGGATATCATGTTTTACAGTATTTCAATTAGATGATACAGTTTTGCTTTCTTGTTCTGTTGCGACTTGTAAGCCTTTCAGCTATAGACAAAGAAAATTAATATACTTTTTGGAAGAAACATTGTATCTGAAGGTTCCTTACTCAATGTATAAATCTGCAGCCCCAAGGGCCTGGAAGAGACATTTATGGAGGCTATAATGTTATGTTAAGTAACTGCTATTAGCAAGCTTACTAACTTTTTGTATTATTGTACCATTTGTATTATTGTAGGAGGGTAATAAAATGCATCAGGTCGCACTTAATGCATTCTCAGTGATCTGGCAAATTGATTGATATATACTCAGGTGGGACTTTGTTTTTCAAAAGTACAATCTGTTCTGCACATAACTACCATATCACCCATAAATATTAGGATGTGTTCCATGTTTTTACGCCAGGTAGGAAGAGCCTTATCATCCTTATTTCAGGAAGCTTTTGAAGAATTCTTCAGATCTGAGAATTTGAAATCTATTTTTTGCAGGTCTTTTCCTTTTCAGACAACTCTCTATAAGGAGCAAGCAATGCCCTGCAGAGCTGTTTCTTAGACTCTTACTAGGAGTACTCATTTTACACCAGAATTAAGTGATATGGCTTCACCAAATCTAGAGAAATTCACTCATAATATAATCATGCATTTCTATCAAATTCAAGGCAGTACCCATTTTCACCAGAATTTTTTGTTTGTTTCTGTATTTGTTTATGCATTTTATTAATTAAAGTCCATACTTTGTTCAGATTTCCTTAGTTTTACTTTTTGTGTGTGTGTGTGGCAAAGATCCCATCCAGGATGCCACATGGCATTTATTCATCATCATGTCTCCTCAGGTTCCTCTTGCCTTTTTTGATGGCCTTGATATTTCTGAGGAGTGTTTGTCAAATATTTTATAAAATATCCCTAAACTGAGATTTGTACGGTGTTTTTGCCGTGATTAGGTTGGGGTTTATGGAGACCACAGAGGAAGGTACCCTACTGCATGACTCTCAAAGCACTGATAAGCAGACTTACTATCAAATCAACGTGGCTCATCGCTGTTGATCCTGACCTTCATCCCCTTGCTGAGGTAGTATTTTACTTGTCGGGTTTCTACACTATAAAGTTACTCTCTTTCCCCTTTCAATACTGTGCCCTTTACGAAGAAGACACCAGGTGCAGCCCACACTTAGGGAGTGGGGAATTGTGCTCCACCTCCTTATGGGTGGAATATCTATATAAATCATTTTAAATTCTTCTGCACCTAAGATTTCTTCACTGGGGCTTGAACAAGGGAATCTTAAAGCAATCCTTATGGGATTACTAACACGTCATGTAGCCCTAATAAAGTCACTTAGCTTTGTTGGGCACAGCTTGTAAAGAAAATGTTTAAAAACTTTAAAAAACAGTTGTAATTTACTAAACATATGCTTTGTGCAAGACATTGTTATGAGGCACTTAGTGAATCTTGTCTCATATAATCACTATAACAGCCATATGGGGAAGGCATTATTATTCTCACTTCATAGATGCAGAAATTTGCAGCTGAAAGAGGCAAAAGTAGCCTGCCCAATTCACGCCTACAATCCATCCCATGCTGAAAGCTGAACTTCATACATGCATATGCAAACACACATATATGCATTAAATACCACGAAAATAACACTTTCCCATATATAACAAAGGCAGAAAGCATGTCAAAGTCTGGTTTGACTTTTTTAAAGAGGAGAGGATGACTAAATGGCGAGTTCTCATTTTGCCCCGTTCATTTCCGTCACACAGAATACAAACAGCTTCCCCATCCGACTACCACTAGAACTAGTCATCGCCTAGTCTGAGGTGTCCCGTTCTGCATGGGTTGTGGTGATTTTAATGAATAAGACTCCATGATATAAAGTCATGAGAACGTAATATGAGTATGTATTTTTAAGAGGACATGAATTTCCCAGTGAGCGTATTTTATTTCTAGGCATAAATATGCATTTGCTTAAATATCCACATGTTCCATGTTACAAAACCATTACTCTTACTCAGCAAACACAGAATGCTTTTACAGAACCAGATTTCTACTTAAACATTCTATCTGAAACTTGCATGATTTCAGGGCATGCATATTCCTAATATTACTGGGATATCTCTCTGGGCTATACAAAGTCACAAAACTCATTACAAGGCACCATCTGCTTCATAAATGCTAAAGAGTATTTCATATTTCATTATTAGAAAATACACATGCTTACTAATGTATAATTACCCAACTGAAAACACAAGTTTCAATTCATGTCATTTAAAACAAATAAAAATGACACAAAAGACACATAGGTCAGCAAATATCACATTATTAGACCTTAATGTCTCCCTGAGCAGAGAGGGCTCTTGGTATTTATCTGATTCTTCACTGAAATGGTTAATGTCTCTATTTTCAAAATGAAGCCAAGGGGCATTATTTTTCAGTGGGATTTACTTAATTTGCAAGAATCAAACAGACTTAAAAAGTCAAATCACTCGTTTATGTAAGTGTGTATCCAATACAAGTAGAACAGAACCATACATACTTTGTGTGTATGGTTCTGTGAATACACATACTAATGTGTATTCTTAAGTGTTTGGGAGCCTTAATGTAAGGCTTATTAACCTTAGACTTAAAAAGTAGTCTGACTCAATTCCATAACACATTCTGTACTGTATTCTGTAAATACGTGGGGTGCACAAAGGAATGACAGGCAGAGTGGAACTCTTCTATTTGAATTAAGAAACTTTGAAGCACCTTAGGATTGTTCTTTCCTCTCATTTCAAAGATGAGGATGGGACCATCTTTATTTATGTAATATTGAGAATTACTCTTAAAGTCATTCAGAGTTAACAGTGCCATATGACACAAATAGAGAAACATTTCCAGTCATAATTTTACATTTTTCACATACACATTACCTGAGTAAAGCACTCTTGTAATTTTCCCAGTGTCATTTTTATTTACCTAAATGCTATTATTATTGTTCCCTCAGGACTTCACCTTAATCCTCTAGCTGCTTTCCCCATCCTTTCATCTATTTACCTTAATTCTTTATTTCTTTAGGGGAGTGCAGGCCACTCTTCCAACCATCCCAGCTTCTCGTCATTCACTGTTTCATAATGAACTGCAGAATCCAAAACCGTTTCTCACCATTATTACTCTTTCTGTTCATGTCCTTTAAAAATTTGACAGTGTCTATCATCTTTGTAAGCCACCCTTTCTATCAAACCCCATTGTTTCAGAGTGAGTTGCAGAACCTGTAATCCACCTGCTTATTAACAAATCCCTCCAACCATCCATCTGCCCACCGTCCACTCGTTTACCCTACATGGAGGATGGGGCAGGAGAGATGTAAGGCATTTGCCGCAGCACAGAAATCACAACATTAAGAAAGAAGAATAAATCATGGTATTTGCATAGAACTGCCAGGATTTAGATATGTTTACAACATGAAACATGGAGAAAATTGTGAAAGATGAGACTGGAGGCATGAGCAAGGGCCACCTTAAGATAAGGAGTTTGAACTGCATTTTCAGGGTATATTGGAGCCATTGATACATTTTAACTAGGAAAACGTCAGTAGCTGACATGATAAGGTTTGACTTCTGGAAAAGTTCTGGATGCCGGATGTAGTTTGCACTGCGATAGATATTAAGATCTTGCAATGTAGTTTCCTATATACTGTGCCACACAATCATAACTTCCTTAATCTCTCTCCCATATGCTTTTCTGCTCTCTTTGCTACATCAGATCCTGGAGTATTTAATCCTGGTTTTATAATCTATAAACCTAAGTCACCCGTTCACCTTCTGTTTTACAACTTACATTTCTATAAGTCTTAAATAAAATACTTTAAATGTATTTCTTCCTTTGAATAAAAATAATAAAATTAGCTGAGGATTGTGGACTACCCCAACCCAATTTCTGTCCATAATTCACCATTTCTGGAGCCTTCAATATCAATTTGTCCACAAAATTAGATAAAAAGAGAAGAAAGAAAAATTGATATGAAATGAATAAATGACCACAAGATGAAAGTGGATTTTGGGTTGGTTATGAAGGAAGGTAGCTATTTGGGTAATAAAATGTGACGTTACTAAAGGAAAATCCTGGTCAAAAATATTTCTTCTAGATTTCCTTTACCTGAAAATTCTGAAGGCCCATTTATATTTACTTTGCTTTGAGAACAGTTATTTTAAAAAGTCATGGAAACTTTAACATGGTCAAGGTCCCATCATTTCTACTTCACTCCTGCTTATTTGCATCTGGCCTCAGTCTAGATATACCTAGTTTCTTTAATAAAATAAAGCTTACATTACACTGATGATAAAGTTGCACATGCTCATATTGTACAATACATACAACAGGCATAAAAGACAAAGTGCAAAAAATATTCTTCAACTCCACCATTAAAAATGCATCCTGGGTGTGTTTCCTGTCAATGATTTTATGCACGTACTCACACATACACACCCACCTTCCACCGCCTGCTATCCTCACACAAAGTTAAGGATGTAAAATATGGGGGGCTTTTCTAAAATGAGGACAAGGACAGTATCTATGTCTGGAGTTGCAAGGATCAAATAAAATAACACCTTTAAAGTGTTTGTTCCAGCCCTAGCTCGTGTAGCTCAGTGGACTGTGTGCCAGCCTGTAAACCAAAGGGTCACCAGTTCAATTCCCAGTCGGTGCACATGCCTGGGTTGCAGGCCAGGTCCCTGGCATGGGGTGTGTGAAGGGCAACCATACACTGATGTTTCTCTCCTTCTCTTTCTCCCTCCCTTCCCCTCTCTCTAAAAATAAATAAATAAAATCTTTAAAAAATAAAGTGTGTGTCCTAGACTTGGTACATATTAAATCCTCAAAATATTAGCTATTATTTTTTATTGCTATAATTGTTTAGTTATATAAACATATTCACTCAACAGCTTGTGGGCATTTCTCTTGAGAAACTATGATTTTTAGCACCTGCAGTTACGGTGTCACTGAAGACATGGCCTTCCATCAGACAGTCCTGGGTTGGAGGGTCTTCCGGTTCTGCTTTTGACTGCTTGTGGAAGCTTGTGTGTGGTTTCCTCATTCAACGCTGTAGATAATATTGTTTATCTTTTCGAGTTTTTTAATAATTAGAGATCATGTGTGCAATGTATCCTGGCAAATACCAAATAAATAATGTCTATTGTTTTCAATGTTCCTGCTATGATAGCTGCAATGAACATGTAAATGTATATTGCTTTGCTCCGTTTTGTGAATTATTTCCTTGGGAATGATTCCCAGAAGTAAGATTGCTGATTCAGGGGCATAAAAAATAGTTATGTCCTTTGTATTTACTGTTATGTTGTTTTACAATAAGTTTCAACCAAGTTTGCTTATAATATCATATGCAAAATACATCATATATTTCAACAATGTTTCTATACCTGATTCATTCAAGTCCAAATCCTATGCTCATTAGTTAAGAAGGGGAGAATCTGGGATGGATTTTACTGCAGGAATTCTAAACTGTTGGGAACCGAACAGATGCTGCTAACTCATTTTACATTTGGGAGACCACCAGTTAGCCTCGCTCAGTAACAGCTTTCAGAAACATCTGGATTTAAACTTAGAGCTTAAACATGCCTGGTTAAGTAGTGCATGTATAGTTATAAAATGGCTTTATGTCTTAATTCTCAAAAATATGAATTCACTGAGATTTTCATACTTTTTTAATGATTGACATAATTGCAAACAATGTAAGCATTAAGATCCATATAAACTGTACAGTATATCATTTTCACATTATGAACTTCTACTTAAGTTGGAGTTTAGAAAGGCCGAGGATTTTTACAAACACTATTGTGAAGATAGTAAAATTCTTACTAGTAACTATTTTACTCAAAGGAGTACAAATAAATATATGCAGTTTTCAAGTTACATTTATTGAAACCTCATTTATGCAAAACTGAAATAGTTAAGTTATACGAGCAAAGAAAGTAGTAAATGTATTGGCTTAAAACCCTCACGTATGACATCCCACCCATGTCGTAAGCCTAGAAGGCAGAGCTCACACCTAACGTATTGCCCGTCAGTGATTACTACAGTGATAGGGCACACAGTAAGCCCTGCACCTATGCTTCAGGAAACAGTGGCTATTCCAGCCACTACCATCGCATTAATATACTAGCCCCAAATTTAGTGGCTTGTAACCATTCAATTCTGTTCCTTAGGCTCACAGACTATCAAAATTTCAAACAAGGTACAATAGGGATCAGTTGTTTCTACTCTGTGATGTCTGGGACTTCATATTTGGAAGTAATGAAGGGAATGGGGTGGGGGCCTGGAATCATCTGAAGGCTTATTTACTCAATTGTCTAAAAACCTAGGCTAGAATGATTCAAAAAACGGGGACTCACTAACCAGAGCAACTAACTACACGTGGCCTCTCCATGTGGCTTGACTTGCTCACAACATGGTGACCCCAAGGTAGATGAATTTCGAACATGGAGGTGAGTATTGCATTGAATGAGATGAAACTGAATTGCTTTTTATGACCCAGAGAGATTCAAAGGGAAGGGAATTTTTTATGGGACGATAGTATGTAAGACATAATACTATTTATGACATAGATAGATAGATATACACATAATTCTATTATAACCATCTTTAGAAAATACAACAATTACTCTTAGTCCTATTTTCCATGTATTTAATTTATACTTTTTCCACATTGTTTAATTAGAAAATTGCATTTTCTTTGCATAAAACAGTACCCCAAAGTGGTGGGTAACTTTTTGGTTCTAAATTTAAAAACTCTACATTTTTTTTTAAATTACACCTTCCTCAAAAGTTCTGATAAAACCTCACTGAGTGGATAGTTAAAACCTGTGTGTCTTCCTGCTAGAAAATCACCCCAGCCATCAATTTCTCAATTGCCCAGCAACCACAGAAGGACCAACAACAGTTTATCTCATTTTCCACAGGAGATATTGTGCATTTATTTGACAGAAGAGAAAGTCTCAAAATAGTTAGTAAGTTATTCAAAATATAAGCAATTTTAAAATATGCTTATAGAGTTTATTTGAATTTTTTAGTTACCTATGATATATTTCTGGCTATGACTTTCAAAATTAGAACCAGCAGAAGATATTTCAATGTAGAAGAAAAATATATAGGGATAGTTTATGCTCAGGATAATTCATTTCCACAGTGACCTTTCCCCCTGGAAATTGTACAAGTTTGATTTGTAACTCAGAGTATGTAAGCTTTAGTCCCATGTGAAACATAAATGGCCACGAGATAAAGAATTCCCCTTTCACGATGACATAGAGGCTTCTTAGCTGTTATATGTACTCAGTTCTCAGTTAAGAGCTTTGTTGAGGGCTGAGTGTGGGATTTCCTCTTCTATTGTTAATTTTAATCATCTATTTGAACTAGTCTCTTTAGTTCATTAGTTTATTTTGACTGTCATTAAGAGACAACGACAGTTTTACTTTTACAAGGATTTATTATTTTTCTGTTCTTTTTTTCTAAGCATAAACCTGGGATCAATGATTACTTTTATACACTGAAGAACTAAAATAAAGTTAAAATACATATGGCATACGGCCATTTTCCCATAAATACTACAAACAGGACCCAGATTCATTAATGTTGAAATATTAAAGAATTGAGTATAGTTTATCATTATTTGGTCCTTACCTGAAAGAAATACAACCTAGCATTATAATGTAGGGTTTATAAGCCAAAATGCACATAAATTAGTTTAAAGTATTCTCTTCATTTGTATACACATATCAGAGTAATCTTAACTAAGGCAGTTTGTGTAAGCCGCTCACTTACTTGAAAACAAAAATGTAAGAAGAGCTGACATATAAGTTTAAATAAAAATGTATATCCAGTCGGGAATGAGGCTAGGAAGTAGCTGTTTGAAGAACAGTGACTTTCTTACAGGGTTTTTATACACAGATGGCAAATTATTCTGAACTCCAAAGTTTATGAATTCTGGATATATCCCCCCAAAATCGAGAGGAAAGCACCACTCATTTGAACCTCTTCCTCACTCTCCATCAATCAAAATGTCTTTTAATTTGTGAAGGAAAAGTGAAAGAGGTATGAACCAGAAAGAGATTTAAATTTAATCCTCAGAATATCTGGGTTCAAATTCTAAATCTGTCTCAGAGTAAATATGTAACCTTTTAAAAATCACCTGACTTCATTGGTCCTCAGTTTTTACCTATAAAATGAATATGATAATACCTACTATTTATAAAAATATTTGTGCTTATCTGCTTGGATGATGACATTGATTACCAAGGTAGACTTATTAATACTCTGTCTGTTACTAAACAACTTTCTGAAAATAGAATGTCATACTTGCTTTAGTAACAAATATCCTATAGCCACTTCCATCTTTTCAGTAAGTTGATTTATTCCATACACAAAGCAATCACATTTTATTATCAGGAAATGGGATTATGTTAATATACAGAGATGAGATAAATCACACCATAACTGTGTGTCCACGTAAAGTAAAAACTATATAACTAAATACAGGAGGCAACTTGTGTGATATATATTTGCTATTTTTTTCATCTGGCTCTTGAGAGAGATGAAAAGTATCAGACACAATAGATGAAAGAGGAACAATATGGAGGGGATGAAGAAAAAAACCCTTAAGACTGAGAAAGGTATATTCCTTAATCTAATACAATATTTTCTTGCAAATTGGGAAAGGGCCTTGTTATTCAGCATTAGCACTAGAATCTTTCAGACCACTTCACTGACCAAAATGGTGCTCCAAATAGGACGAGCACCACATTATGCATTTATTCATGCATATATCCTACCGCTATCTATGAGGCACCTACAACATCGACATGCCATTCACTGCTGATCCTCAGCATTCCACAGAGAACTCAGGTCAAGTAAGTGGATACACACTGAATTGGTTCTTTTTTCTCCTTAATGTGTTAAATCTGTTGCATGAGGCAAAAGTGGATGATAAGCACGTCTGAATTCTATTTTGGCCCCACTCTGTTTAGTCCTCTGTCCTCTTTGGGACTTCATGAAGAAGAATGGATAAAGGGAAGTTAGAGCAGCCTGAAGCTTTTCCACCTCAGACAAGTGATACTTAGCTATGAAGGCAGCAATCCTCAGAACCGAGGCATCTGAGTGGCCGACCTCTGAGATCAGAAATAAAGACAGAAAGAGCCATCTCAACTGCTGCAAGTTGCAGTGTTTTGGCCTTGGATCAAAATACCAGGAATATTTTAATTAATAGAGAGAATGATAAATAAAATAGGAAGTGAGATAAAAGGCCATTGCCTGAGAAAACAAGGCTTTTCTTCTCATTTTTACAACTCTCTGAATGACCCAAAGAAGAAAGTGCATGCAAATAATATTTTAAGTTTCAGGATGTGCTTTTGCTTTTCCAAGAAGGATTGCCCACAGATAAATTCAAGAAGGAGGTCATTAAATTGAACAGAACATATTTAAAATAGGCTGCTTCACCCCATGTAAAGCAATCATAAGCTTTTCTTTGTGTTGTTAGAAGTTTTTAGATAAATAGTCAGATTCAATTAAGCTCTGTCACTTCAAGAGATGGTGCTTCTAAGAAGATAGGTGGGAGGGACTACAGAGGAGGGACTGCAGACTTGGGATTCCTCTATTTGTTAACAGACCTGTGGGAGGGCAGAGAGAATTGGGCTATTGTGCTCCAATCAGCAGCATAACCTACGTGTCACAGTCGATTTAACCATGGAGCTTCAGAGCTGGGACGGGGACAAATGGCTGCCTGAAACAGGACTTGAGAAAGGGGCAACTCATTTAGCATGAAAGAGTTAGGGTTGAGATGCGAAGACTACTACAGAAAAAAAAATTTAAGTAGACTTAAGGTTTGAAGACTGAAAAGAGGGAATATGGAAAAGTGGCTGTAGCTAATCCCAGGCTTGGTTAAGAGCAGAGGTCATGGGGCTAGGCTGATGGGGCTTAAATGCAGGATACTGGGTACTACTGGGCAAGTTACTTCCCCTTCTCTGCCTTAGTTTCCTCATCTGCCATGTGGAAAAATTATACCACTATCTACCTCCTATTGGCTTTTGAAAGTATTTAATAAATCAATACATGTAAAGTCTTCCAAAGAGCCTGAGAGTCAGTAAAAGCACTGAACATTAAATATTACTGTAACCCAGAATTGCCCCAAGGAATAACTAGTATTTATTTAACATTGTCTATGTGATGGAACTTACACAAAGTAATTTAGATGAATCATGCTTACTCTAAGCAATCACTCTGTGATGTAACTATTACCTCAATTTTACTGGTAATAAAAGTGAAGCACTGAGAAGTTAAGGGATTTGCCCAAGGTCACACAGCAAGGAAATGAAGCTTTCAAGATCCCAACCTGGGCAGTCTGGCTCTAGGTACAACGCACTTTGTCACTGTTAGTGTCTGTTGACTTCACACAGGAAATAGTGTACACAAACAACACATTTACTTTCCTGTCTACTTCAGTGGGTTTAGGTTTCTTAACAACAAAGGCTGTAAATGGATTCATTGTCACCTCCCAGTACCTGGCAGACCACCTTGCATGCAGTACATATTTAATCAGATAACTGGCTCACTAGCTGCCTGTCCTTTCTTAATGACAGGAGCTTAGCTGTATGACTTGTGCCTGCATCCTAAGGTCCCATGACAAAACTCATGGCCATCTCTCCCGACACTGCCATAATCTCATGGGCCCTCACTGTGACCTCCTCCCCAGCCCCCAATAAAGGGACAGTCAATGGTCTCCCTGTTCATTTGCCTTCCCTCTTGTCTATCCTCTTTCTAGCACTTCCATTCCACATGGACAGTATGCCGAGGATCACACAGGACTTTCCTGAAAACAAAACCAGAGGAGTGAAAAGGAGAAACTGGTCTGAGAAAAGCATTCTTTGAGTCCTTTTATTTTTCCAGCTCTGAGGACTCCCTTGCCCCTCTCTTTTCCAGTTTTCAAGTCTCTGGAGTCTCCAAAGTACAGGATGGACAAACTGGTATTTGAAAAAAGCAAGCCATTGGGAAGCCAGAAAAAAATTAGGATTTTCATACCTAATATAATCAAGCCCTAGTTTTGGAGCCTTCACTCATCAATATCAAAGAGTCGTGCATGGCTCATCCTAAAGAAAGAGAAATAACTCCACAGAGCTGAGAGACTTGAAGGCAGCAATGTGATTACTCTCCTTTAGTGTACTGTGATATGTCGAAGCTTAGGTGTGTTCGGAAAAGTAGATTCAAGGATGATTTTATCTAGTCGGAGCTAAATTAACTTTAGTAGTCCAGACTAGTGTCTTATAAAAGAAAAAAGAAAAAAACAGCACATATGAACAAGAAAGTGGCAATTCTGAGATCCCTATTCCTGGTGTCACATACTAGCAATGAAAGCAAAGATTAGCTAAGTAGATCAAACAAGAACTTTGAAATTTTCAAACACAAAATTATGAAAATCAAACACAAAATTATGAAAAATTTAAAATATTATAAAAATCAGATTTCTTTTCACTATACTCAACAATGAATTCTGTTCTAAGTGAATATTGTAGCTTGAGACTTCAGGTAATCAGTCTATAAGTCATATTACTAAATTTATATTCCTAGAGAAATATAAACTAGCACGAAATTGGATAGTTCAGGAAATAAGTCACACAACTTGCCACTAATTACCTAAGAGGTGTCTATTATCTTAACATGTTTGGGTCATTTTAAACATGCATGGGCCCCAACATATTTAAGAGTCTAGAACAACCTGTATTTTTATAATTTACACATTAATATTTTTAAACCTCTTTGCATTCAGCAGACTTGGACATTTTTATATCAGCTTGCCAACAAACATTCAGACTGTCAAGTATTATGTTTCTTCCTGCCTGTCAGACGGGTTTAGGCAGCTTTACCTACCTAATATTTGATTATTTGAAAGTTTTATTCAAGAAGGCATTTTGAAATAGTATTCCTTTGAATATGTTGGGTCCTGCAGGGAGGCCTGTGGGTAAGGGTTAGGGGAAGAGGGCCTGGCAGGGCCTCCCCCCACTTCTCCTTCAGCCCCTCCACTTGCATCTAGATTATATATTAAGCTTCTGCCTAATAGTTTGCTTAAAAAATAGGGTTCCATTGCTAAGAAATATTTTACACTCATTAGTTCATTTGTACAAATACAGGGTGGAGCAAAGGTAAGTTTACAGTTGTTAGTAAGAGAAACACAGAGTTTATTCTTATTTATTAACTATTGTTATTTTCCATATAAACAAATGTAAACCTACTTTTGCCCCACCCTTTATATTAAAACTTTACTGTTTTATTAACATTTTTAAAGTTATAAAATATTCAATTCATTTAGTGCATTATTCATTTATTGCATAGATATTAACACTACTGCTTGTGGTAGCTCTGTTCTTGTTATTTAGAACGGAGTAAAACTGGAAAATAAAGAAAAGGCTGGTGATATAAGTAATAAGGATACAATTCCCACTTCTCATATCTGTGCAAATGAGATAAAGTAGGTGCAATTTCTGCTGGGTGCAGCAAATATTTAGTTGCAAAAAGTACTCATTGGTCTTTCGTTGCGGATCCTGTCCCACAGAATCCATATGCTGTGGCTGGCATGTAAATGAATCCACATGAGATCTGGGGGTACAGAACACCAGGGCTACGTGAACCCCCCCCCCAGTCACAGAGAGAGGCACCGAGCGCTGCCTTAACAGGCTTTTACTGTTTTTTCTGGGTACATTACATCAAAGTGGTCTTCATTTAGTATGCATAAGTTCACATTAGGTGATAAACAATCAAGGAAGGCACATCAAAGGGTTATTTGCAAATGCAAAAGACAACAGGTACCAGGCTGAACTTGAAAGGACTAGCACTGGACTTTGGAAGCCAGATATGCATCAGCATTTGTTCTTGTGATCCAGGGAGTTTCGGCATAGCAAGTTTTATATCTAGGAAAAAAGGGGAAGTCTGATTTACCCTGGAATACCTGTCCACGCACGTGGGGCCTGCTTGCCGACACACACTCCAGAGATTTTTAAGGAGTGCTGAGCTACATTTCCCTCAATGTGTGAACGGTTTCCTACAGTCCTTAGTCATCTGTATGTGACTAGTGAGGACAAGAACAGTATCAAAATGTTTTATAAAATCTTGGAACTATCTTTAAAGGTTTAGAGGTGAAATGTAATTTGGGATTTTTAAATATTTATTTATTTTCTTGAAATAGAAACTCTCCAATAATATTTAGGGTCTAGTACTACAATTCAACTCATTCAGCTTTCATGAACAAAATAGAGACTATGTATGAAGTATACTAATGAGTTAAACTACAAACGTCACTAACTTTTAATATAAACTATCATCCAAAGTTATTATTAGCCATTCCATAGAAATGTATGGTATGGTAAATTTACCTATTTGATACCAGTAATTTTGGTGGTATATATTATTAATGATTCAGGATATTTGCATTTTACTTGTGTTTTATTAATATTTTAGCTACTGATTTACTTTAGGCTCTTCTTTGATGCTTGTACTAATTCGCATGCTCTTTGAATGGTTCAACACAAACTTAGAAAACACATGCCAATGTAGAACTATAATAATTGACCTGCAGAGTCATATAGGATATGTAAAAAGTAACATTTATTACATATATTTCACTCTATATTCTTCAATACTTACTGCCAAAAGAAAAGATCTAGATATTCCCAAATATACTATTGATGAAGTTATTAGCTACCAGTAGGGTTGTATCTGGATTTATATAATTTACATCACTGTTAAACATTACCTTTTCAATTGCTTAAAGGAAGAAATCAGATCATTTGGATAGGCAACTAAGACCAAAGAAAACTGAAAATCTCTCACTGGTAATATTTCTATGTAAGAATTAGAAAAGATAGTTTAGGTACAAAGTCTCCAAATGTAAAGAAAAGATAATCCACAGAGTGTTTCTTTCTTAGAAACCTCTTTGATAAAGGAGGGGGCACATGCTTTGTACATTCTGTAAAGAGATTTAAACACTATGAGGCCTTCTCTCCCTCAGACCATGGGGCCAGGACCAAAGAGGGTTTGGAACTTCCTAACGTCACAGCAAACGATAATCTTGTATTGGAACAAAAGGCAAGGATGACTCAGAATGTAATTAGGGTTCTGCATCTAAGCAATGACACAATGTAACTTGTGGTATTAAAAAAAGAAAAGAAGAACACAAAGCCCAGGAAAAGACTGCTGTTTCCACACAGAGACAAGGCCATGGAAGAATTAAAAACAAAACAAAACAAAAAACCCCTCCTTAATTATCAAATTATATAGCACAGGAGCTGACAAACCTCTGTATTTTGTAGCTGAGCAACCAACCGAGTTGTTGCTTCTCCCCTCTCCTCCCCTCTCCGCATCCACACAAGTGGGAATACTTGTAATGTTTATATCTAAACAAATGACAGAGGGAGAAAAAGCTTCTAGACAGACTGAATGTAAAAGGCTGAGCCAAAGGCCAACTCCTATGAAAACAGAATGCCTCCGATGTTTTGTCAACACTCCTGCTGGGGCCACAACCGACAGGATGAAACCGGCACGTAAAGCAGAGAACCCTGGCACTGTCCGTGTGTAGCCAGAGGCTGCTGGTCTGTCCTGGTGTTCAGGTGCTTTTCCCTTTTAACATGTATCTGCTTTTGGAATACTTCTGTATTCACAGGCTGATGGACAGGGAAAAGAAAAGACATGAGATTTCCCTGCCCATACTACTCTAAAATGTCACCTCACAGCATGTCTCAGTACCAAGCCAAGAAATAGCTTAGTCAGGCTCTCTGCCAACTGGCATGGACCAGAAGATTACTGGCCTCCTGGAGGGCAGTCTTTTTTCCCACACAACGAACCTTACAATTTACCTTGCAACGGTCCTAATGTTAGTACCATGCACATTTTGTGATATAGAACAGGGGTGAGCAAACTTTTTCTGTAAAGAGCTAGATATTAAATTTTAGACTGTGGGCCATTTGGTCTCTGTTGAAACTTCAGTTCTGCCTTTGTTGGAAGAAAGCAGCCACAGACAATATATAAGCAAGGTGGGTGTGACTGTTTCAATAAAACTTTATGTACAAATGCATAGACAATATATTAAAGAATGGGTGTGGTTGTGTGCCAATAAAACTTTATTTACAAACATGGTGGCTGGCAGGATTTAGCTGAAGTGCCATAGTTTGCTGACCCTTGATATAAAGGACGGAAACTCAGATAATAAGTTAAATTTTCTCCTATTACACAGTTTGCAGGGTATATATGAAATATAGTTGGGTCTCATTTTCAGACATATATTTATTTGTAGTCCCAATTTTCCCATGGAATTCATTCATTTCTCTATTCATTAAAAAAGGTAACTTTCCCAACTATGTTCCTGAAAAGTAGTGCTGATATAAAAATAATAAATAAAATAATAAGTAAACACTGATGAACAAGACAGACATCACCTCTACCTCACAGGCCATAGAGTGTGGGAGAATATATTCTGCAAGTATTTAATGAGGGCCCGCTTTGTGTCATGCACCCTTCTCGGAGTGAGGTATACTACAGGGAACAAGACCAACAAGGAACTCTTGTGGCATTTACATTCTTAGTAGAGGGAGAGAGAATAAATAATTTGACAAACATTAAGCCACAAAAGGTCACACAGTGGTAAATGTCATGAAGTAATATGATATAATGTGATAGAAAGTCACTTAGCAGAGCGGGGGAAGGTGGTAGGCAATGGTGCTGAGAGAAGACTTTCTGAGAAGACTTGTGAGCAAAGACCTGAAATGAAGAGAAAGAGCATCTATGCCAAGACCTGGGGCAAGAATTTTCTGAGCTAAGTGAACAGTATGTAAAGTCCCTGAGACAGGAATGAGCTAGTCCGCTGGAGAAATAACAGGAAGGCGATTGTCTTTGGAGTGTCTGGAATGAGAGAAAGGTGGTAAATGGTAAACCCAGAGAGAAGTGTGGGAACACATCACATAGGGCCCCATGGTAAGGAATTTGGATTTTATTTTTACATAATGAAAAACTGTAGGGGGATTTTAAGGAAAGAATGACACATTCTTATTCATTTTAAATTACGCTGAACCCATAATTACATATGAGATAAGTGCTAGTAAGACAGGGCTCCGTGTGAAGCGGCACAGTCAGGGTAAGGAAGGGCTCAATCATCCGTAGTAAAGGGCCTACTCGCCATGGCCCTAAAACTGGCGGTCTACCAATGGGGACCTGTGGGAAGAGGCTTGCTCCTTCCTACAGAGAAATCCAAAAGGCCTTAATAGCTCCAACTGCCCACTTCCTGGGGACCAGAAAGGTTTGTATGCCTTCTTGAATCTTTTGATTCTAATACATTACAAGCAAACAATAACACCCAACTATTTCTTGAGAATTAAATACAGGGGTATTAATTAAAGGACTCCTCCTTGGCTTGAAAATCAGGCCTCCTTGGCTTTAAATAAAGCTAGTTGAGTATATATCTATGACTGGATTTAAAAGACAATTATTCCTATTAACTTTTCTTGCAATTGCCAGTTTTTTCTACCTTTATGCATAAATTATACATGTATATTTTCTTCAAGTTCAGGGATAAATTTTTATAAACATACTTATCAACTGTCTGCTCATTTCGCACATTCAGGAAGTCTCCCCACATGTGCAAATGAAATACAAAACATCCCCTCTGGCTCAGTATTGCACAGTCAGCAGCCACCCAAACAACGCACAGATGAGAAGTCAATTTGAGTTGCTTAGGTTCACATGTGCAGATATTATGTGTAAATACATGCCATTGTTATATGCAGTAAATATTTGCCTACTGGTCTGGAAGTACATTTTTTTTTCCTCCCAAAGGAAGATCTAGCTGACCTTCAAGTAACTAGCACCAAGGATTAAAACAACTTTAGCATCCTAAAGCAGTTACAGGGCCCCTTAACTTGCATGATTTTATACCCAGCACCACACACTTGAGTACTTGATGTTTTTTATTTTTAGATTATGATGATAACAGGGATATTGTTCAGATATTTAATAAACATCTTAGGAGATATAAAAATGGATAAAAAGGCATTCACTACACTATTGTCCAAGTAAGAAAACAGTCTTGAAACAAATACTAAGAATGACAAAAACCACACAACGCGAAGCGCAATGCTGACAGGATACCTGCCATGTTCTTTGATAACGCTGGAGAACTCAGCCTGGGAGGGTCGAATGCGGGCAACTTTCCAGGAGAAATGGGCAACAAGGCTGCTTTTTAAAGAATAATTAAGAGGGCAAAATAGAGTGACTGTAGAAGTTTTTGAGATCTTAGATCACTGGGTAAATACAATTTGAATATTAATAGCCACTTACTCTAAACTCAATTATTGCTTTAATTAATATTAGGACAAAAATCATTATAGGATGTAGTCCTTGCCTACTTGACAGCTTACAATCTATTTTGGGAGGTAGATGTATATCCAAAATAAAATGTTAATAGTATGTAGTAAAGTATTGACTGCAACACATAACAACGCATTCATTTGTTCATAATATTTATTGTCTACCTACTATGGACCATATAGTGCTCTAGAAGTGGGGATATGGCGATGAACCAACACACAAGGTCACTGGCCTCGTGGAGGTCACCTTCTAGTGGATTCTAGTATGGGTTAACATATGTACTCTCTAGTTTTAAAAAGATCATCATAATCATCATTAGATAATAGCATGCTAAATCCTAATTTTCTGAGCAAAGACTACAGTATACAAGTGTACAATGCTGTTAAGTCAAAAAATACTGTCAATAGAAAAAATTAGCCAAGCATTCCAGTAAAACTTTTTCATTTATTAAAACATTCTAAATGGCAATTCATAACTACATTTTCTACAAATCATCTTCAATTCATCAATCATAGATAGTGTGAAATATTTATAGTAGATAGACCCTATTTTCTAACTCATGTTTCTGACTCAATTTATTCATATTTTCAACCAAAAGAAAGATATCTTTTGGCAAAGGCAAAACAGACTTTCTAAGCATTCCTCCAAATTCTAAAATATATATTATAAATTTTAATATTTTAAATACACATATATGTGAACATTTAGGATATGGAAGAAAAAAATAATATTTTAAAAAGTACAAGATGTGGAGTAGACATTAAACATTAGACATTTCTCTGCCATAGAAAGGGTGAAAGGAATCACACAAAAAAATGTCAAAGCCACAAAGGCCATTTCTACTTACTGTTCCTATCCCGGTATCTGGTCACTCTCAGGTATTGAGTATGGTTTGCTAATAATTCTGAAAAGAGCTATACGATAGAACAGAGTCAAACCTAGACATATGGCCCCAGTGTTTCACCCAATAAAGTTGTGATTTTTGCGCATATTGTTTATTGTTCTTCCCCATCTGACAAGTGAGAATAATGCTATCAACCTACCTCATATTGGTGTTAATCAACAAGTTACCAAGGAAAGTTGTTCTTCGTGAATTGAATTCATTATATCAAAAGGCCAGTGCCTTAACAAACAGTTCCAGCACCTACAGTGACCAATCCATCCTTTGCCCCTTTCATACCTTGCTTCTCATCTCATTCAGCTGCAAGACCAGGAAAGTTTTGAGGAAGGAGATGTGAGAGTGTATCAGAGGTGACTTCTGGTGATATTCTTCACTAGGGTGAAGAATATTTAAAAGAATCCAGCCTATCAAACTTCAATGAAGGCACTAGATTGACATAAATCATCATCTAGCTGCATCTAGCATTGATAACACACATTCTACATCAAACACTTTCCTGACAGTGATTCCATGAGCTGCATAGTAATCACCACGCTTTAATTATTTTGTTGAATGAATGAATGAATGAATTACACTTACACACTGATGGTCTCAGTTTCTGCAGTGTACTGCTTCTTATCTTAACACAACTACTTGGAATCTAAACAGTAGTACAAATTCCAGTACTAAGCAGACCAAATGGTTACTGTAAAAAGATTTCCATTTGAATTATCAAAATAAATACATTACATGAAATTCAGAACTTGGAGTGAAAAAAGCCTCTAATTAAGGGAAACTTATGAGAGCCTTTAGCAAGTTCTTTGCTGAATGCAATTATTTGCTTTCTTGATCCTCAGACCAATTGCATTAACAAGGACAAAAGATATGCAAATTTCAGCAGACAATAGTCAAGCCAAGCTGCTCTGACTCATACCAACAGAGACATTTTTAGCATATATTCAGCTCCATTCACACTAGCAAAGATCAGTGTAAAATAGTTATGCATGGCTATAATCTGAAAACTATACAATAGTCATTGACCAAGAACAATACAAACAAAAATCAAATTTATTTCACACGATAAATTGACAACTGAAACATGCGAATGCATTAGCCCAGTAGAATCATGTATATACCCTGTCACTGATGAGTAATTGCATAGCAACAAAAAATATGCATTGCTATGTTTAAATCACTATTTTAATTGTATATTTAAAAAAAATAAAATATCACATTTTTGGTAAATACCTCATTCAAGACAATTATAGACTAAATTTCTTTTCCTACCCACCTGAAAGAATCCAGATTAATTTTAAAGGATTGAATTTTCATTAACTAGCTATATAGCCAGTATACTGATAATAGTATTAAGTGATTCTACCAAATTCATTTGCTTACTATGGAAATAAGCTTTGCCAAAGCAAAAAGCAGATATCCTGTTATAAACAGCTGCTGTAATTAGTATCTGAAATTTAAGTTACAATTATCAAAAGACGGCAGAATTCTGTTTGCTTTCTATTCTTCTGCCTTTTTTTTTTAAATCTATAGTCCACAATAAAAAGATAACTACAATTTCAGGTTTGAAAACTCTAAAACTACTGAGTTTCATTTAACTTGTCAAATAAAATAACAGTGATCTTAGTTCAGTCCCTAGTGGACAAAAGTAGAATAACTGTTACTCGGCATGATTCAGCAGGCGGTGGTCTAAGTGAGCATGACCACACTGGAACAGAAAAGAGAATTTATCTTTTCCCTGTCTTTCATCTTCTTAAAAGGTTTGCTCTGTTAACCAGCTAACTTAAAGAAGAGTAAACTGGTTACACCCCTATCTATATGCATGCACTAAGTGGATTTTTTTGCAAAGATCCCCAGGGGGCGGAGGGGAGGCTTTTCACAAATAGGGATATTTGCCCCCCTTATAGTAAGTGACGTAGTTGAGTAAACTTATTATTTGCTGCTTACCTGTTGCACAAACACAGCAAAGAGAGGATGAACTGCAGAAACTGTTTCATGTTTTAAGAGACATATTTTCAATACATTTTTAAAATGATTTATGGAGAAACACTGAATAAAATGTTTCATTTGATTTCTATACATTGAGACTACAAGCACACTCATATTAACATTCATCTGGATACCTACATTCCCACATGGCACTATCCGTAACTATCATGTCCTGTGGGAAGAAGAGGCACCTCAGGCATATAGCCAAGTCTACATGTTGTGTTCAGTCCAAATCCGCAGGTGCACGTCTTTGGGAACAGCCGCCACCAGCTCTAGCTCTCCTTTCATAGTGGGCACATGACCTCTTCCTGATGCAGACACCGTAAAATTTATCCTCCTGATTTCTTTTTTCTCAAGGACAGAATGTGACAGAAATTAGTCCTCTACTATTCTACTACTTGCTAAAATTTAGTTTTCTTTACAAACTTATACAATTTCTCCAACCAAATATCTCTCTTTATATTTACTCTCATTTCATGTTAACTTTACTAGTGGCTGAAAAATAAGTACATGGTGATAATTTCCCAACTTGACTGCACAAGATTAATTTCCTGGTGTAGTAACTTTGATCCTGAATTAGTATTGCCATTGTTAGTTTCTTTTTGCCAACTTGCTCAAAATGTACATATTCTTTAAAAGTTGGGTTTTTACCGTCAGAAAACTCAAGCTAAATCTCAAATATGAGAAAAACAGATATCATAAAATGTGCCATTGCTAGGTACACAAACAGGGTGCTACCATACCTTCATAAGCTAGCAAAAACCTAAAAACCTTGGCTCATCCCTGAAGCCACAGAGAGAAAGACCTCTTGCATTTGCAAATACTGCCCCCCTGGAGCAAAAGGTAAACACACAAATGCTCCCCTGCGGATCTCTAAGTTAGCTACAGTACAAGGACGGAAAAGGCTCCATGCAATTAGAAACCGAAAGCAATCACTTACTTTTTGCAGCCACTGAGTATAATTTTCCAGCACATGCTCCAGATGTTGAAGTTTCTGGGAAGAGAAATCCGGTTCCACGTGTGGAGCATCTCTCTGCAGAGCGTTTGTGTTGTACTGGTCTGTCCTGCTCTCACGACAGTTCCCGTCGTGTTCTGGAAGAATGAACGTGTAGGCACATTGCCCATATTGAATCCGGCTATATCTTCTCCCACCGTTTTCTGGACTCCGGCGTTGGTTGCTGCACCCTACGTGAGTCAGAATGGCAGCGAGGAAAGCTAAGGAAAGGAAAACTGTCATTGTACTGCCAGCACTCTCTTTCCGTGCCTCTCGCAAAACTTGATCTTTTCTTCTGACCTTTAAACTACTTCTTTATTTCAGGTAAAACCGCTTGTCTCTTTAACTTTCTCCCGTTCAAAGAAAGCTTTTTGAAGAAGAATCACAGAAAACTAGCCATTTGTTAGCTTTGTTCTAAAATGTTAATTTTTATTTCACTGTAATGGTAGTTTCCTTAGTTAAAACTTGAGATATTTATTGCATAGTAGCTGAGATTTATTGTTTCCTCTCTGTGTGACCGTTCAGCGTGGAGCCTGCCTGAGTTAGCTGCGTGTACATATTCTAGACCCTCTCCTCTACCCTATCTGCTGCAGATCTGCTATTTTCTCCCAGACCTCAGTGAGTTTTATTAAGGTTGCACATCCAAGCCAAGCTGGAAGCAGGCAGCCTTTCACAAGATGACTTGACAGGAATGCATGAGGGTGCCCCTATGCAAGGATTGCTGATGGCTTGGAGCAGCAGGATCGTCTTACAAATTGGCTAGATGCGCATGACCTCGATCATGTATGGCCCTCCCTCCCCTCCTGCAGACAATTGTCTGGAGCCTTTAGCAGACTCAGGGCAAATCAATAAATAGAGCAGTCCACCTTAATACACTTTTAGTGTGCATGCTGACCTACTAAAATCTAGCAAACTAGCAGTATGTTTTTAAAGTTTCTATTTAATTGGGGAATCCTAAGAAGAAAACTGGCATAGTGTCCAGTGAAATTATTTTTTATTAGTTTTGAATGATAAGTCTGTGTAATTATTAATTTTTTTAAAATTTATTCTTGACTCTGGGGAAAAAGATATTATAAATAATTTTTAGAAGTGATATTCTTTCATTGTATTCACTTAGACTTTTAGGAGTTGGGGAAAATTATCAGGGAGTGTGAAATTAGCAAAAACATTTCATAACATCACTCAAAGGAATATAGCGTATGCATATAAAGTAGAATAATATGAGTACTTTCTGAGATATGGATTTTGAATGAACTGGTTCCTGATTAGAATGTAGCTCTGTGTGTTCTCTGTATGTAAATTAAGCAACTTCCTTAGAAAAACAGCATAGTTACAATTTAAGACAGTAGCCTGAAAACTATTAATTCCTGTGGTATAGCCGCCTCATATATTTCACAAGGACCTCTTCAGTGTTACTATGGCTATCTTTACTACTGGTATGAAAGTCCCACAGAAACGCTCCTGCGGCTGCAAGAAAAACTATCTAAGAAGAAAGCATGTATCAGGTGTGCCAATGGTCCAGGAAAGGGCTGTATGGGAGAATTCTATTATGTAAAAAACAAAGTATCAGAAAGTGATTTTCCAAATCTAGGGTGTAGACATTTGAACAAAGAGACCAGGAAAACATAAAAAGCAGGTGATAATTATAGAATTCATGTTAGAGCACTGAGACCTTTACTAAGTGTGGGCAGAAAACACGAATTATGAGCAGGGGCTTTCTTCAAGAACTGGGAGGGATTTTAGGGAATGGAGCTTCTCAACTGCAGTCAGGGTGTGAAGGCAGAAGCCACAGATGTTTACTCTCATGTCCTGGAAAGGCAGGCTGGGGGTGCTGCACAGGGAAGTGGGTGAAGGACAGGAGAAGTTAGAGGTGGGCATGCTGGGACAAGTCAGAGGAGGGAGCAAAACAAATTCCAGAAAGAATTCGAGGGATTCTTTTGGGGGGAGAAATAGAATATGCTGAGATTTATCAGTCCTTTCCACATCAAAAAAACAAATTTCTGATATGACAAATATGGAAGCAAGTAATATCAAACAGAGCAGTGAGATCTTTGAACCAATTTTGCCAAAAGGCTTCTAAAAGAGTCCCAGTTTCACTGACTCACAGTTGTAAAGCAGGTTCACTGATGGTACTTAGAAGAAAAAGAACTGATTAAAAGCCAGTTTATGTTGCCAAGGTGATTTAATCTTTTCTCTGTGCCCAGAAAACACATCAACAAAAACAGTGACAGGTAACCCATATAATCAAGTTTTTAAGGGCCCACAAGGATGAAGTGGACCGGCAAAGGACAGATTTGTCTAAGAACACTTTCCAACATTGCTTGCTTTGAAAATTATCCCTGGAAAGAACAAAGTCCAAAATCAACACCTATAAGTGCTTTGTTAAGAGCTAAATACAGCCAAAGGTCTGCAGAAGACACATGGGTGAGCAGTGAGGGCTCTGTTAAAGCGCTCCTGTGTTTTTTAACAGCCAAGATTGTTAAAATTTCTTCCTGTGTGTGTTGTGCGTGTCTATGTGTGCTTGTTCATGTAAACTTTTCCAATCTGAAAAATAAAAAGGAATGCACAATTCCTGAGGGAAAAGTAGACAAACCAAGATAGGAAAGCCTGAGACACAAATGAAAAAGGAGGAGGGGACATAGACGCAGTGAGAGAAAAAGATAGAGATTGATTTATGTCTTTCCAGAAAAACAAAGAAACATGACACTGGAAGTATCAATCTAGGAAGAAAAAGTCTCAAGATTAATTTTAAGCAACTGGAAAACACAGGGACATGAAGAACGGACTCCTGCACTTTGGGACTCCTGCTGAGGGGACACTGGGTACATTTGAGGATCCTAACGATACGCTAAAGACCACAAGCTTTCAGGGACCTGAACCTAACTAACAGCAATACTGTTATTGTTGGTGGTGGTTATTCAGAAATGGTACAGTTTAGAAGACTTTAGAATTTAAGAGGTAGTATGAAGAACAGGCCACATTTTTAAATAACTTTCCTCTATGCCCCCAGTTGATTGGAGCACCACCTTGTACACCAAAAGGTTGCAGATTCAATCCTTGATCAAGGCACATACGTAGGTGGTGGGTTTGATCCTTGGTGAGGGCACATAGGGGAGTCAGCCAATCGATGTCTGACTGTCTGTTTCAATCTCTGTCTCCCTAAAATCAATAAATATATTTTTGGGTGAGGATAAAAAAATTCCTCTACCACACTTCCAAAAAGAGTAAAAAAAAAAAAGTTCTAAAGAACTAAATAATTCTATTCAGTTGTATACTGATGGAGCTTGATCTTGAAAGCTTTGTATCCCTGTATTTTATTTACATTAGCAGAGCTCTGGAATCAAGGAAGTGCATGTTTTAAGATTCTCATCTCACATTTACAATAGCCCCAGCAAACAGGCTTGTCCAGAAATTTCCAGTGGGATGGGAACTTGATGGCCCTAAATCTATCCTAAGACCCAGGCTTTGTTGCTGCTTTTGTGAAGCTTTCTTTGGGCCCAATGAGTGGCTCTCTATGATGTATTTCAATAACCTTCTCTTCCTATCTTCACAATGGCACTTCTCACACTGCTTTCTAATTATTTCTTTTTTAGTCTGTCACCCCTTTCGCTGTGAGTTCATAAAGTGATCTCCTCTTTTTAATTTCATTCATTTCCCAGCACTTACTTTGCACTTTGGTTGAAGGAATAGAAGAACGACTGAATGAGTGAATGAGCTAACGACTTTACTATCTACTACATGACTGGCCACATCTGTTGCGATATTTGGGTGAGTTTGCCTAGAATTAGGATGAAGCCCAACTTATTCTAAAGAATGAGTCAGACACAAGAACATGTACAATAGTAATTCAGAACATCTTTCACCTTAACAAATTAATTTCCTCATTTAACACATATAGCAACCATAATTATATATTATTAATCCCATCTTGCAGATAAGAAATTGTAGCACACAGAAGTTAATTATCCAAGATTTATGATCTCTTATGTGGTGGAGTCAGAATCTGATTCTCAATCCATTTACTTCTGAGGCTCATGTTCACATCCCACTGAGCCATGATGTCCCCAACCATACCTTAGCATTAGGAAACAGAAAAATTTCATACACTTGGGGGACAGAAACAACATGAAATTTATAACTAAGAGGGTTTCCTCTTCCTCGGCCTCCCCAAGGCCTTCATGGCTTCATGTTATGACTTTCAAAACTGAGCTAATATTAAGCAGTACGGTTGTTCCAATTGCTAACCACCATCTAACCTGATGGACTAGTTATACGGTGGGTCCATTCTGAATGTTGATCTTGTGCCATATCACATGTTATAGAGCTTGAGTATCACCCATGATCTAAAATAAACTTAGACAACATAAAATGAAATAGAATTTCTTTCTCCAAAACATCATCAGGCACTCTCCTGGTACCCATCTGACACCCCAGGACGGTAAAAGGGGCGGGAACGCATTCTCCCCCCTTGCATACTGAACACGACATTGTTCAGCACATACTCTCTGGCTCCACTCTGGCACTTGCAGGGACCAAAAACATCAGCAGGGCTGTGGTCGTGGCAGCTGTGTGTGGAAGAAGGGCATATGGCTGTGATCCCTGAAGGCAGAGCCAAGACCCCTTCGCTCAGCTATGTAGGCAACACAGGTATCCACACCAGATGGAAAAACCATAGAGTGCTAAAAGAGAAGAGAGGATGGAGGCTACTGCCTGACTGATTGCACTTTGTGAGCACAGGTGAAATGTCTGCTGGGAACCCCCAAACCGATTAGGAAGAACTTGCAAAGAAGAGCTGGAGAGACTGCAGTGGGAGAGAGTGGGCGAGACACTCCAGTGTGTGGAGACATGTAGGTAGGTGACGAAAATAAAAAATTATAATATTCCCTTGTTTCCTGATGAGAGAAACTCCTGGTAATTGGTGGGTGTCTTGCTTGCTAAGTCAGTTATCATAGCTATGCAAGTTGGAAAGAGCTGAGACAGCACTCACTGGCTTTACCTAAGAAAGAAGAGAAGGGACTCAAAGAAAGGCCTGGAAATGGAGGACGAGAGCTAGAGAGGTTGAGAGAGGAGTCAAAAGAGACAGGAGTCCTGGGCAGGTGGCTCCGTTGGTCCCATACACCAAAAGGTGGCAGGCTTGATCCCTGGTCAGAGCAAGTTTCTCACATCAATGTCCCTCTGTCTCTCTCTCCCCGTTCCTCTCTCTCTAAAGGCAATTTTAAAAAAATATCCTCAGGTGAGGATAAAAAATATTTTCTAAATAAATAAATAAAAGAGACAGGAAAGTTGTGGCTGTGTGACTGGCTATAAGAAACTTCTGAAGATATACAAAGTAGGGAGGTTTGGAGTGAAATGGCGTTTCCCGTGAGATAAAACCCCTCTTATTTTTTTCAGTAAAACATAGGCTTTGGGGCAAGTAACTTCTTTCGTGTAAATGAGAAGAATGGTTGGTTCTTGCTCCAAACATGGGCAGTTAACATCTGGGTTATGCAGACTATTGATGTGAACACAGTAAAGTCATTTACTTCACCTTGGCCTTTCACACTGGATTAGAGACTCTCTTCGACTGAGACTGTGTCTGTCTATCCTTTTTTCTGGAAACACAGGAGTCATATGATAAATAGTTGTGACCCAGCTGACTGCCTGGTGGACTCACTCACTTTAATTATTGATGATGAGATTCGACGACACAGAAGCATCACGCTCCCTCGGCAGCGTTCGTGTGTTGATACTGCTTAGACCCCGAGACCTCCCTTTCTGGAGAGTCACAGAAGAGACTTAGAGATCACAGACTCCAAAGCCAACCCCAGAAGTGACAGTGGCGTGGTATCTGACACTCCCAGCTCCCCAGACATTGCCATGGTTGAAGAAGCATCACAGAAATACCTTCCAGGGCGAGATTTACTTGTCAATTCTGCAACACAGATATAAGTTCTACAAGTGCCCAAATCAGAAATGAAAACAAACAGCTGGAGACTACCAAGTAGAAACACAGATGCCAAGATTCCCCTCATACCAGGATAAAGAAAGATTTTCACTGCAGACCCAGTGAGATGAGATTTTATTACGGGGAAAAGCATGTAGACCACTTTGCGTTCACTAAGTGTCTCCTTTCTCCTTTTACCTACAGACACCTTGATTCCTCAGAGAAAAATGCAAAGGTCTCTTTGTCTCAACTTTTCCAACTTCAGAAAGCACATGTATTTGAACAGAATGGCTAAAATCAACATGTAACTAATTATGCACACAATGGCACTTGGGTGGTGGCTAATAATTGTAGCCAAAGCTGATATCTGCCCTTGATTAAGAAGTGACCCAAACATACAGGACTTTTGTGGCTTTGTGTTTGTTACTAGAGAGTTATAATGCTCTGTTCATCGAAGGTGTAAAAAAACGATCACTCACCAGGATTGCAAATTTAGATGACGATACGGAAATAAGATCCCCGAATTTTTCTAGAATCTATCATTCTTTCTTTTTCAGTCTTATTTGCATCTGTTAATCTAACCTTACTTTCCCTTCTCCCTTTTGTCAGATTGGGTAAACTGTCTTATAGTGGTTAAGGTGGGAGACAGATTCCTTCATTTTCATTTTTGTTTACTTCTTGTTTATACTGTTAAACAAGATTGGATTACATTAAACAAATCATTTAATTTTTCTAACGTCGGTTTCTTCATCCATAAAAGGAGGATGCTGATACCAGTGCCTTTTTATAATGGTGATGTGAAGGTTAAGTAAGATAATGGATGTAAAGCACTGAGCACAGCGTCTAGAGAATATCAAGGACTCTAAACACCAGCTCTTGTTTCTAAATGTGAGTTCTCTTTCTTGTACTCAAAAATGGTTCCACTTTTACAGCTGTTAAATTAAACTTTGATTATGTTCAAAGTTTATGTTCACTTAACTCAATTTGTTATCATTTCTTAACTGTTTAAAATTACTTCTGAACCTCTTAAAAACCACAATATTCGAAAAGCGGGCAGGTGACCGTGTTCACAAGTATAGTTCACACAAAGAGCACGGGTCTCCCTGAGGGCAGGGACTCCAGTGTTCTTACTGCTGAATCCCCAGCAGGCACCTGGAACAGTGAGTGCCTGACACATAATAGGTGCTCAATAAATGTTATGCTGAATGAATGAAAGAAATGGGAAACAATTTAGTAGGAACATACTACTCCACAGAGACATTTAGTAGGGAAGACGGATATATAAACCAATCACACTTGCTAGTTTAATGAGAATTTTGTTCCCTGAAAACCATGGGAGCAATGTGGATGCCATTTATGGCTTGTCATCATGACTTGTTATCTGAGTCATTTCCGGCCAATTCAACTGACTGACCCTATTTTCAAGAGCTTCTTTTATGACTAGACTTGTGGCATATATCGCCCCATTCTGTTTCCTGGGATGGGGAGATAGAGTGGCAAGTGTTTGCCTCTGATAAAATGAAAAAGAATTGCAGCATTCTACCATTAATCTTATAAGAAACATACAACTTGACATGACTTGTACATTAAGCAAAGAAAACCTTATTTTATTTATTTTTTTCTCCAAAACGAATTTTGTTTCCCCTCAGGCTCTAATCAGATTAGGAATTTGGCAATTAAATTAGAAAATAAATTCTACTAGTATATAAAACATGTGAAAAATATAATGGCTTTAACCAGGCTCTTAGTTCATAAATTGACAGGCAACGACCAGTCATGTTAATGGTTAACTTAAAGTATCCATTATAAGCCTGAAAAGTTTATACTTTTTTTCACTCAATATGTGTTTTGGTTCTTTTCTCTTTATCTTTGTCTTTTGTAAAAATCATTAAAGGGAAGAACTGTGATGAGTAAAGAAAGGCTAAGATAGAAGACAACCATAAATGACTAAAATATTGAAAAAGACTGTCATAGCCATTTCATTCTCTATAGTTAAATGTTCCTTCTACTTGTGATATAGTATACAGATAGAGCATTTTTAGCTCCAGAGGTACCAAAAAGCCTGCATAATTTGCAAATGTTTCCCAAATTTCTATCATGTTAATCTCCAGTGTATTTACCAAAGCTATGTATATGTTCCTTGTACTAACATTTACCCGCAAGTTTCCTTAACTCAAATTTTAAGCTTTCTACGTGTCTCAGATTTACCTTACACAAGGTTATCAGGGAAACCAAGTACTTGTGTTTTTTCCTAATGCACATTAAAACAAATACAGGGTATTAAGATGAATTCTGTCCACACGCCACCCACCAAATACTTCATGTCCGCCGTGCACTGTGTATCACACGTTGGGAAACATGACCTAGTGCTATCAATAGTAGAGTCATCTTCTCTTGCAAAATAAATAAAACAATACTTCCTGCCAACATCTGTGGAAAAGCTTGTTGTAGCTGAGGTTCCTCAAGATAAGTTTGCATCATGTCCTAAGTGTTTGGGGATCGTTTCCACTCTGTAGTCAAATTAGAAATACCAAAAAAAAAAAAAGCTTTTTGAAGCAGAGGTTTCTGCACTTACACTGCCAGAGAGTACTTGAAGGGTTTCCCTCCATCCTGACTAGGGGAGTGATGGTGGGGGGTTGGCAGCGGCCCTATTTCAATGCTGTCCACTGACAGGAATGTCCCTCTGAAGGTCAGAAATTGAAACTAAAGATTGACCAGGAATTTCAACAGCTCTTTTCCTGATTCTGGAAATGGAAAGCAGAGTGAAGTATTTAGTGTCTAAAAAGTAAATCTTCACTCCTTTTTTAGTCTTGCATTTGGAAGAGTGATAGGGAAATAGTAAATTTCTTCTCAAGAGTTGCATTCCCCTTGGAGAATTTACATTCCTTCTTCACATCCCTCAAAGAGCCATAAAAGCACATCAGTACAAAAAAAGGGAATGGAGAGTTAATATTTAAAAGGAAAGTTAGGACTCAATTACCCTCAGTGTAATAATAGCTAACATTTATTGAGTACCTATGATGTTCAGAACTGTGCTAATCACTGTACCTGCATTATCTGTTCTATTACCATCACAATAATACAATATGTAAGAACTTTTATTGCCATCATTTTACAGAGGGAAAGAAAACGAACTTAGAGAAGTTTAAGGCAGGACATAAACCAGAGTGTACTGACCCCAGAGTGAAGATTTTAACCATTACATATATACAAAGCCTCAGCAAGTCCTTTAAAAGCACCTGCTTATTTAGATTCACAAATTACCATACTGATATCAGCATATCTTTCCTTATATGTTAAACCAATAAAAAACACAGAACTTGATAGCCAATTAGAACAAAGAAAAGTTATAATGGTTGCAAATGAAAGCTATTAAGAAAAGTTAACAATTATAGTATATTTGTTATATAAGAATTACTTTATATACATTATCAAATTAAACCCTTAAAATAATCATATTCATTTCACAGAAGAAGAAACTGGAGTCTTAGAAAATAAAGAACTTGATCAGATTATACAGAAGAATTATACATATTTAACCAAGCCACCTGTCTTTAGGGCCTGATCATTCTAATTAATATGCTAAAGAAAATGTTCTAAAATAGGTGAAAAAATCGTTTTCAAGTTATCTATTGAAGGACTTTAGTTAGCCATATCTCCCTCTCCAATGTCTGGAAAGTGTAGAGGTAAAAGATCATGGTGGGCCTCGGTGGCCAATTTAACAATATTGTTTTATATTCTGAGATGGGAAGCCATCATGAATTTTTGAACAGAGAAATGTGATCTGTCTTGTATCTTAAAAGGGTAGTTTCTCTGTAGAAGATCAAGGACAAATGCCTAGATCCCAACGAGGAAGCTCTCTCAATGACCCAGATGATTGTGGCTTCAGTGAAGGCAGTGGCTGTGGAGGTGAGATATAATCAGGTAAATATTTTGAAGGTGAGACCAAAAGTATTTTTTGGTGGCTTGCATGCCAGGTGGGAAAGATATCTGAAGGTTCTGACCTAAGGAAATGGAAAGTTGAGTTCTATTAACTGAAAGGGAGATGACTGTGAAGAGAGAAAGAATAAGAGCTTAGCTTCAGACATGCTACCTTTGAAATCCGTAATGAAGAGACAGCTAATAAGCAGTTGGATATATGACTCTAGCATTAGGGGAAATGTTCATAATGCAGATATATGTCTGCATAACATCAGGGAGCATTTAAACGGCATTTAGTTGCCATGAGAGTAGAGGCAATCACCAAGGGAATAAGAGTACATAGGGAGGAAAAAAGGCCTAACTTTTGGATTCTGAGGGGCTCTAGTGTTAAGAGATTAGGAATATGAGAAATCAGCAAAGGAGCCTGAAAATAAATAATCAATCAGATAAGAA
The DNA here is from genome assembly GCA_004026765.1 of Micronycteris hirsuta. Taxonomy (NCBI): domain Eukaryota; kingdom Metazoa; phylum Chordata; class Mammalia; order Chiroptera; family Phyllostomidae; genus Micronycteris; species Micronycteris hirsuta. The sequence continues at coordinate 159,826 of PVJI01001454.1, forward strand.
AATAACAGGAAGGTGTCTTAGAAACCAAGTGAACTATATGTTTCCAGGAGGAGGGTGATCAACTAGGACAAATGTAGCTCGTATATGAAGGAATATGAGGACTGGGCTCCCTCCAGGCAAGATGGCAGAGGAGGTAAACATTGTGCTTGCCTCCTTACACACCCACATCAAAATTACAACTAAACTATAGAACAACCACCCTTGAGAGCCACCTGAAGACCAGCTGCACAGAACTCCTGTAACTAAGGAGATTTTTAAAAATTTAAAAAAAAATGTCAAAACTGGTAAAAGGGGAAGAGACACAAAATGGGCCCCAGAACCAACACACCTGATAGCTGGCTTCAGACCACACCAGAGCACCCCCAATATGTACCACGAACAACACACCCAAAGGATGGACTCAGCAGGTGCCAGAGCCCTGCTAAAACAGATCCCATTCTGGGGGATCAGCCACCTCACAACATGAAGCATAACAACATTCACATCATGGGGGTACCGGAAAGAGGAGAGAGAAAGAGCAAGAGCTTGAAAACCTATTTGAAGAAATAATGGCTGAAACTTATCTAAACTGGTGAAGGAACTAGATATATAAGTCAAGGAAGTGCAGAATCCCAAATAAGATGAACCCAAAGAAGCCCATACCAAGACACCTCATAATTCAAATGGCAGAGATAAAAGACAAAGAAAGAGTCTTAAGCCCTGGCTGGTGTAGCTCAGTGGATTGAGCACAGGCCTGCGAACCAAAGGGTTGTAAGTTCGATTCTCAGTCAGGGCACATGCCTGGGTTGCAGGCCAGATCCCCAGATGAGGGTACATGAGAGGCAACCGCACACTGATGTTTCTCTTCCTCTTTTTCTCCTTCCCTTCTCTTCTCTCTAAAAATAAATAAATAAAATCTTTAAAAAAAAAAAAAAGAATCTTAAAAGAAGCAAGAGAAAGATAGTTACCTACAAGGAAGATCCCATAAAACTGTCAGCTGATTTATTAACAGACACTTTGCAGCCCAGAAGGGATTGGCACACAATATTCAACGTGATGAAAAGCAAAAACTTACAACCAAGATTATCCAGCAAGGCTATCACTTAGAATCAAACAAAAGATAAAGCGTTCATCAGACAATAAAAAGCTGAAGGAGCTCATCACCACCAAACCAGTATTACAAAAAATTTTAAAGAGATCTCTTTAAGAACAAGAAGAAAAATATTGAAAATATGAGTAAGAAAATATCTCAAAGGAAAAAAATCTCACTAACAAAGGCAAACACATAATAAAAGCAGTGGGTCAGCCAACACTAGAGCTAGTACAAAAATTAAAAGGCAAAAGAATGAATATCATGTGTAATTACAACAGTAAATTAGGGATACACACAAACACATATAAAAGAAGTAAAAAAATAATGACAAAAACATAAACATTGGGAAAGTATATAAAAATGGTAGTGATTTCAGAATGTGTTTGAATTTAAGTGGACATCAACTTAAAATAGACTACTGTAAACATAGCTTGGTATACATGAAGCACATGATAACCACAAACCAAATATCTAGAAGAGACATACAAGAAGTAAAGAGAAAGGAATCCAAACACAGCACTACAGAATGTCATCAACATACCACAGAAGAGAGCAAGAGAACAAGAAAGGAAGAGAGAAGAACTACAAAAACAATCAGAAAACAATAATAAAATGGCAACAATCGCATACCTATCAATATTTATTTTAAATGTAAATGGATTAAATGCCGCAATCTAAAACAACTGGATATATACAATGAAATATTACTAAGCCATAAAAAGAATGAGTCTTACCATTTGTGACATCAAGGGCCTAGAGGGTCTTATGCTAAGTGAAAAGTAAGAGAAAGATAAATACCATATGATTTCACTTACATGTGGAATCTAAAGAACAAAATAAATAAACAAACAAAACAGAAATAAACTCATACAGAGAAAAAAAATGACGACTGCCAGATAGGCAAGGGTTAGCGTATGGGTGAAAAATGTGAAGTGATTAAGAAGTACAAATTAGCAGTTACAAAATCATCACTGGGATGTAAAGTAGAGCCTGAGAAATATAGTCAATGACATTATAATAACTATGTACAGTGTCAGGTGAGTGCAAGACTTAAGGGAGGATTACTTTGTAAGTCATATAAATGTCTAACCACTCTGTTGTACACCTGAAACTATTATAATTGTAAATTTTTAAAAAATTTAAGTAATAAAAGGACTGAGAATTAACTAATAGTTTAAGCAACATGGAGGTTGTAGATGCCTTGAAATGAACAGTGGGATCCTGATCCTGATCGGAGTTGGTTAAAGAAAAGACTGAAAGATTAGGAATTGGCATCAGCCAATGAAGAGGACCTTCTCAAGGAGTTCGCTGTAAACAGCAACATCAGTCTCAAAGAAGGAGGCATCGAGGAAAACATATGAAAAGGTTTTGCACTGCATCCTCTGCTAATGGTAAGGGAAAATGAGGACATAAGATCTAAACCCCCAATCCTGGTGTGAAATATGCTAACCTGGAAATATTGATTTTATAGATATTGGCTTTGGTCTTATTTTTATACTTTGTTATGCCAGTGGAGTTACTGAAACACTATCTTTGAACTTGCCAATAAAGTATCCTAAAATCTCTTGCACAAATAAGCAAGCTTTACTCTAAGATGTATTGCTGCCAGAACATGTCTATCTAGAGACATATGATGGCAATATTACTCTTTTACTTGGCTTGATAAGATTTTTGAAGTGAATTATTTTTCTCTTTTATGGCAAAACCTGGTAGTTTCCTTTTAAAGAGAGCAATGACTTACAGCAGGAGATTTATGCTTAGAGACATATAATGTGTTCTTCATTCCATTTTTTTACCCCTTAAGCATTATAAAATTTCCCCCCTTTGACCACTTGTAGACAAGACCTTCTGAAAGATATAAGTGACTTGGCAACACGTCTTTAGAAATAAAAGAAAAGCCTATTGTTTGGGGAATTTCTAGCAATAATATTTGGAAAATTATTTTTCTTCTGGCCTTATACTTGGCTTTCCCTAAAATTATTTTCTTTATATGGGAGATAATCACATATCCTTCCCAACCTTTTCATTCAAATGTGGCATAAAAAGCTATTGATGAGTAAGTCAAAGCTTATTTTTCTAAAGAAGCATGAAGAAAGGAAAACATAATTGGACTTGGTGTTTTAGAAGATATGGCTTAAAATAATATTTCTAAATACCTAGACAAATTTAGTATATGACCAAAGTAACACCTCACAGTAGTGGGCAAAGGATTTTTAAACAACAAATGATGTTAGTACAACTGGGGAGCCATCTGAAAGAAGGCAAAGTTGGCATCATACTTCATATTGTAGGCAAAGACAAAATCCATGTTATATTAAAAAATAATCATTAGATAAAAACATATCTTTAGGTTAAGGCCTTTCTAACTTAAAATCTGGAATCTTTTTTTTATTTGATCATTTTGACTACCATTAAAAGTCTGAATACCAAATTATAAAGAAACTTAATGAACAAAACCAAAAGACAAATGACAGTGAAAAAATTAATTCTAATTTATAGCATGCAAGAAAAATATAAATTAAAACTATACCAAGCGATTTGTCTAAACAATCATGTTGGCAAGAATTCAAATGTTAGACAATACTAATTTGTTGGCCAGTTTACGGGGAAACTGACAGTCTTATACATTACAGACAAAAATAGGACCACACCTATGAAGAGAAATCTGGCAATTTTTATTTAATTATAAATGCATTTATGCTTTGACCCAGAATTCTGCTTTGGTGAACTATCCTACAGAAGCAAATGCCTGAAATGGCATACGTTCAACTACTTACTAAAACCTGGCTTGTAACAGCAATAACGCCAGTGTCACCAACCCCAAACTTGTAATATACAGTGTGGAACATCCCCCAGGGGAGTACTATACGGCTACAAAGAGCAAGGAGTAAGCTGGACACAGAAAGAGCTCCAGGATATATTACTCTGTTTTTCTTTTTAAGTCATAAAATAGGGGAAACAGTATGATAGTGTTTGTTTATAAAATGAGGTGACTAGAGTAGGCAGGGACAGGGGTTGGAGAGGAACTTCTTCATCCTGTGACAGTTGGATTTTTGAATATGACTGTATAAACAATCCGAACCCAAAAAAGAAATCTAATAAAATAAAAACAAAAAAGAACTGGAGTTAAATCCTGATTCATTTATAGATTACATAAACTTGAATAGTAATTTAACCACCCTGATCTTGTCTTCTTAGTCTATGAATTTGGAAAAACAAGTCTTGCTTATCTCATATTTTTCTTTATAATAAATGAAACAAAACACATGAAAATGCTCTTCAACCATGAAATGGCATGAAATAAAGACATATCTTTTATTTTTGGTTTCCTTAAAATGACTTGCTGGCAAACACAAAGCAGGCAGAATCTAATCAGGTAAGTGCATGAACAGAGAAACCTCTAAGATTCGGTGTAAGTTCTTTATTCACTCTTCTCATTCTTCATTCATTCTCCTCAAATTCTGTTTTACCCATAAGGGTTTTTCTACAGGACTGCTTATAGTTAGAGAAGAGAGAGTGGGGACGTAAAAGTTGAATCACTGGAACGACAGCTCCTCCAAATTCTTCCCTCTGAGGTGACCCTCAGCTGCCACCCTTCTCCCGGTGGCCAGGTGGTATGGGACACCTTGGGTCTTCCATCCTGCCGCTACTCAGAGAATCCATTGACACTCACTGTAGCAACATATTTTTATTTCTGTCTACTACTTTAGCCATCTCTGTGGTCCCCTCTTTCCACCAAATCTGCTACTTCTGAGGCTCCCACCTCTGAGGAAGGCAGCTAGGTACAGGGGTCAGGAATGAGTCATGGAACAACTCCTGGGTTTCGCCTCCCACACACTGCAGCTTCTCCTGCTTCCACTGGGCCCCCTTGTGTGGAGTGGGGACCCCTTCTAAGAAGCTAGGACTGGTAGGCCCCAGGCACCACTGTGATTATGGCTTGCCATAGCCTGAATAGTGTGGGTTTTTTTCTTCATATCTCCTGCCCTTGTTCTCACAAGGGAACTGCACTTCCTAAAAGGAAGCAATTTCTATCATTCCCCTTCCCTCATCTTTGGTTAGTAGTGAGGGGGTTAGGTACCTTCTTATCATCCTCCCTAACCCCACTGCCTCCCTGTCCTTCCACCTGTAGGCAATTTGATTTCCCTGAACTTGGACCCATGCCTCCCTGTTCTCCTCCCCTCAAGTATCACCAGCCTATGGGATTTTCTCTACAGACACACTTCTCAATTCTGGCCAGTTCTTCATTTAAAAAGAATAATTGTGGGGCAGTTACAAACACTCAAAACCTTTCCTGAGTTTACTGCTCAGAAAAATTATAACTACAGAACAGTAATCCCCAGACTTGTTTGATGAGTGTTAGTTTTCCCAAAACACAATGACCCCAAATTTACCAAATTTCCCTCTAAAAATATTTTTAAAGTTAATTAACTTTAAGTATGCCTGTCATATGACACTCTGAGACCAACTAAATGCAAAGTGGCAATGCCCCTCAAATCCCAGCATATATATTATTACATAACCTGCCCAGGTTACAAGGTCAGTCAGAAAGGATTAAGAATGTTCATAAAAATTTTTAAATCTCAAATCAAGAAAATAAAGTTCTTAACATCAAAATTATCTGAGCCAATCTTTAAAGGGAAAGATCATAAAAACCATAAGATAAACACACTTCTAAACAGAATTTAAAGAACTATGTTCATTATTTTAGTGAGTTCTGTATTTAAAAAGAGAAAAGCCTAGATGTGCACCTGACCAGACTGGATGGGCTGTGGGAACATAAAGCATGCATCTCTAATACCATGGAATGCGCTATGCATAAGGGTGCCATGTTCAGTAATACTTGAGAACTCAGAAAAGCACAGCCACCTGCTGAATCCCGTTTTGCTCATCTAGAGTTCAGACCTGGTAGAAATGGTGTCTGTTTCTCATGCCTATGCAAAGTCCACACTAGGAACTGAGACCAAAGAATTGCTGTGGTTTCACTACAAAGTTTCAATGACTTCCATAGAACATTTCTAGATTACACTGCAAATTGTTAAAAACTCTTCCTCATGCCTCTTGTCTTCTACTCAGCTGAAAAGACCTCTTTTTCCTTTCTGATCTTGAGCCATTGCTGAAGTGTCACACCTATCTGTTCTTGTGCTGCTTGGATGCCATGTTCTGTAACCTTGTGCTGTGACCTCAGCACGACAGCTGTGCCGATAGTTTTGGCTGAGGCCGCTGCATTCACTCACTGAAAGAGGCATGCTCTTTGGCTCCTCACACTTACTGTATATGCTGCTGCTCCAGGCGGCCAGCCTCCTGGCAGGTCGCTCTGTCCAGTTTACTGGGTAAAAGGTCCTCAGGGAGGCTGGTTTTGCATAGGTGGGCTGCAAAACGTGACTGACATCTCCTCCGCAGGAAGGAGAACATCACCGCCCTAAACCACCAAACTTCATGCTTATGGCCCTTCAATGGGTCCATTTTTTCACAAATATCATGGTGCAGTGAGGATAATTAAAATCACATGATTGCAAGTGAATTAGGGACACAAGAATACAGGTTAGGGCTTCTTGTATAATTAGTCTAAGATTCAGATAGTCATTATATTAAAAATATTCTGAATATTTCAACATTATTTTAAACAAGGGAAACTTTAAAAGATCATAAAATGCTGATGCTGAATAATTTTTTTAAAACCCTTTTTATTTTGGAAATAAGAAAACTGTAACTCAAAATATTTGCCTGAGGTTACAATGGCTTTCACCTAGAAGCTGGTTGACACCTTCCCATAAATATTTTCACCATGCTTTCATAGTTTGCATCCTGAAAGACAAGCTCCAAATCAGGAATTCAGTATCCAAACGCCAAAACCAAATTTTATTTTTCACTTTTAATTTTTTTCTCTTCCCTTTCTTCACATTCTTACCTGACTTCCATTAAATAATAGCTTCCAATCCCTTGGTAGGGTTATTTGACACATGCAGGGGAGTTAGAGATCTTCGAGATAAATTCCTGCATGGCAAACCGAGTAAAACATGACTATAAATAATGGCGGCCATAAAAACCAGCATACTTGGTCAGGGCCTGAGAGGAATCAGAGCAGTAAAAAGAAATTAGGCAGAAGATCGGTATGGTGCTAGGCAAAGGAAAAAGACAGCATGACCTGTTATTCTATTTGTGGCCCTCTATATCTGGGGTGTGCGTGTGAAGGTGGGGCAAAGCAGTCTGTGATGGGGAGGATGGTAGGTCTATTTTCAGCCAGCAGTACTATTTCTCACCTGAATGATTTGATGCCTGCTAGAGGACACAAATGGACTCTGTCTCTGGTCCCAGAGACCCAGGTTGAAACCCCTATTCTTTTTTTTTTTTTTTTAGATTTTTACTTATTTTATTTTTAGAGAGAGGAGAAGGGAGGGAGAAACAGCAATGTATGGTTGCCTCTCACATGGCCCTCACTGGGGACCTGGCCCGCAACCCAGGCATGTGCCCTGACCGGGAATTGAACCAGGACCGTCTGGTTCCCAGCCCGCACTCAATCCACTGAGCTACACCAGCCAGGGCTGAAACCCCTATTTTGACACTTAGCTGCTATGTGCTTTGCGGAAGGCATTGAGTGACTTCAAACTTGGTTTTTTTCCTTGGTTGACAGGAAAGTAACCATGTCTCCCTCTCCAGGATCACAGTGAGGTTGAAATTAGATAGTGCAAGCAGAACACCTGGGCCACCTATGTATTCAGAGGCCCAATTACTGCAGTCTTCATTTGTTTTTATAAAGTAAGACTGAATTAATAAATAGGAAGGGAAATGTGAACAGTAGGGAGCAAATAGAAGTGTTGGTTTTGTTTTGTAGTAGACTAGTATGTTTAAAAACCCTTTCCAAGAATACTATGAATTTCTCTGAACTCCAAGTGGAATTCTTCCTAATGCCATCTGAATGTTCACTGGGTTTGAGAAACGCTACTTGGAGATGCTGTTTGATACAAGAGCCTGGTGAAACATTTTCTTGGTCTGGCTCACTTCCGACGCCCTGAGATTTATTTCTTCCTCTGTCCCTCTTCCCTTTTCTCTCTCTTCATTTTTCTTCTTCCTGGTACTGCCCCTGATAACTCCCTGAGCAAAATCCAGTTTTTCATCTTACTACTATGTGCCCTCTTACAACAGGGTTAGTAAGAGCTGAAAAGGGTGAGGCATAAATGGAGGAGAGAACATAACCCACACACACTCCCATTCCCCCCAGCCCCAAAATGCACCCTTCAGTAACCTCTGTCATGACACTGCTTTCCTTTCTGGTGCAGTTTGCTCATCTGTTCAGGGCAAGGGTGAAAGGTTACTGGGCAGAGTCACACTAATTGCACTAGGAAATCTCCGAGTAATGCAAGGACAACGGGGAAAACCAAGCAAGAAAAAATAGAAGCACGAAGGAGAAACTGCTGCCAAAAATTAATATTGAATCCCTTTGGATTTATTTAGAGCATATTGCTCTGCATATAAATACAAAAGCAAACAAATCTCTAAGCCAGCCTGTTTAGACCAATTTGACATTTCACTGGAAACTAAAGCTGTGCCTCTGAGATGCCAAAATATCTGGATGAAAAGTGAAAAACTGTGTCAATAAACAAGTATCTGTTAAGCCTATTAGCCAAGGCTAGCCTAGGGCTCATGCACTGATGAGAAGATAAGAGAAGTACACCAACCGGACCATCTCTCCAAGGAGCTTACAATATGGCAGCAGACAATAATAACACCTGGCTCAGAGGAAGAGAGCATTCCGGATACGGGCACAGCATGACCTAGAGCAGCACTGCATAGAAAATTCAGGGGATATATTCTCACCCTGTCTAAGTGAGTGTGTAGGACACCTAGGTCTAGCCATCTGGATTTAGATAGATAAAACATAATGACTGTATTTCGTTAATTCACAGATGTTAAGGTCATCCAAACATGGTGTCCAAGTTTTTGTCTTATCTTTGTAGGAACTTCCAGTCCAGGATCTTCATTCCAGGAATGGATCCTCATTGTTTATTGGGATCATTGAAACTCAAACTATAGGGAGTTCAAATGAAGAGTGACTACTATTGATGTCTAGTTTGTCCTACCATGATTTCTTCCCATTTGCTCTCTAATCTCTTTTGTTCTTCCTGTTTTATAGCCCCTTGAAGTGGTACTCAGTATATACTCCTCTGCCCCCTTTTCACTGAAACTAATATATTTGTTCATACGTGACAACATAGAAGAACAATCATGGCATGATTCCACTTAAATGAGGTATCTAAAATAGTCCAACTCATAAAATCAGATACTAGAACGGTGGTTGCCAAGGGCTGGGGAGAGAGGAAAGTGGTTTCTAATCAACAGGCATAAAGTCTCAATTATGCAACATGAATAGGTTCTAGCGATTTGTTGGTCAACATTGTCCCCATAATTAACGAAAGTTTATTGTACACTTAAAAGTTGTTACAAAGGTAAGCCTCATGTTCAGTGTTCTTACCACAATGAAATAACATTAAAAAATCAAAATAAAAATAGTTAAAAACACAAACCCTGAGACTTGTTCTACTAGCTACACAGCACCTCACACACATACGAGGCCACACACTCTTTGGTGGCGATCCAGGATCCTGGGTGCGGGCTTTGGCCCAGCAGAAGCTATGTAAGAGCGACAGAGAATTCTGAAGATAACTGCTCATTGCTGAAGACACCCATGAGTTTATTAAAGAGTCCAAAATTAGAATCTAAGAATCATAGTCATTTCTTATTTAAGCAAGATATCTCAAAAACAAAGTAGTCATATTACTTCCACCTTTAAACATGTTGACTGCCATTAGTTCTATGTGTGTAATGTGTCCAGCTATGTATGGCCATGACTATTATAGGCAGTAAAGTCTAGGCTTAGTTTGAGCTATGTTAAAAATACATGATAGCAGTGGGTGACATGGGTAACAGTGGGATGTTGATAGAAATAAAGTTCAGTTAATCCTGACCTTAGACCATTTAAGCACATTACAGAACACATCTTCCCAGCTATCCTGCAACTTAGTTTGGTATTAATTCTTCTGTCGAGGCAGTCATTCTTACATAAATAAAGATTTGTTTGGCAATAAAAATTGTCACACTGGTAAAAATATGGTTGCATTCTACAGCCTTCATTTCTCTTTTACAAGCTTCTCTTTTATTCTGCTGTCTCTTAATTCAGGTTCATCTTTGTCCTGAACTTCTTGCATGTTGTACAGTTTTCTTGGTGGCTCTAGACAGTTTGCCAATGCACAATTAACCAAAGGGTCATTTACTAAATGCCTAATTCACTGAAAGCAATTCCCTAAAAATGATGGCATTTTGCAAAATTTTTTTTGGTAAATTGGTCCCTGCTCCTCCATGAATGAGTGACCTTATCTACTCACAGGGATTGAATTGTATACTTATGTGTCTCACATCCATATCATTTAAATATTCAACTTGTATGCTCCCTTGACCTGTTAAATTTGAATGTCAAAAGTCCCACTCACAGTTCTCTTAGTTCTAAATTGTCCCTCCAGTGTTCCAGAGCTCAATAAAAAGCAACACTTGTCACCCACTTCACCAAGACAGGAACTCGAGTCATCATGGATGGGTTCACTCATCCTTTCCTCGCCCTCCATATGCAATCAACTTGTCCACTCCTGCTGATTTCAACCTCCTAATTAAACAGAAGAATGAAATCATCATATCTGTGTTTCCCATAGATTCCTAAGTGCTTCTCAATCAATCACCTTCTCTTCATCATTGTTGTCTACTGATGAAGCTCCGGTCTGCCGATCTCTCTTTAGGCCATTCCAGGACTATTACCATGAGATCATAATAATTCCGCCTCCACCTAACTTTTCCCCTTTCAGATTCCTCCTTTACTTTACTGCTAGAATAAACCACACTCCCGCGTTTAAAATTATTTATAAACTCCCTGTTGTCTATAGCAGCAACTTCCACAAGTGTGTTCCATGAAACACACATCCTGAAAGATGGTCTGTGTTCAAATACGGGTAGAAAACGCTGTGAATCTTGCAAGATGAAGCACAAATACTAAGTGATGATCTGTGTCAATAAGTATAGAAAATGCTGCATACGGTATCTTCCCCTTGCTATCACAAAGGCCATTAACATAACAAAGGCCCTAGAAACAACTTGGAGAAATACATGACATTGTCTAGAACCCAGCATTCCCCACATGCATTTGATTCCTAATCTCTTCTCTTCCACTAACAGCCATGGACAAGCAGGGGAACACACCTTGGAAATGCTAGCATATTGTGATTTGATCATGCTAAGGAAGTGAAGTAAATAGCTTGACCCAGTTCAGTGCCACTGTCTTATTTCATTCCCTTTCCACCTCACAGTTAACGTCTTGGGAAGCCTACGTGACTTGAAGTTCTTAATGAGCAGCATGTTCTTTCCCATGGGTATGGCATGGAGCATCCTTGACCTGAAATGCCCTATGCTAAACCCACCACCCACTTCCACCTTCTGATTAATTCCTGTTTGTCTTTAAAAACATGTCATAAGTTTCATCTCCTCTGGAAAATTTTATTGACTTTTCTGACCTACTTTTTGTTTCCCTCACAAAATCTTTCTACTCATCATGACACTTACCATCTTTTAATAAAACTAGCTTTATTTCTCCCATTTAAACAATCTCCTCAGGAACCAAATCATTAGTACAAGACATGGCTGTTGAACTGAAATAAACCAGCCCACAATGAATAGATGATAATGTAGTAAAGTTTTAGAGAATGTATAAAATACCAGAATCCCTTAATATTTCAAAAATATATTTAATTTTTTTCTTTTTAGAAAAGCAGTTTATAGTATGCATCTTATTTCTTTAGTGTCATTCATTTATTAATGTTGTTAGTGATTTATAATGAAAATTTCCTTCTCTCTTACATTTGCCTGTTTAAATCACTTTATACCAGGTATTCAAATGTTTTTTTCTTTACCAAGAATGAGGAAGAAAAAGAAACTGCTGAAAATATTCACTACGCAACTTTCTACTGTAGAAATTGGCAATACCACGCTGGATCCTGAAATATAAATACTACCTAAAATCAATGTAAGTACACTGAATCCATGTCTTCGCTCAGCCTTATTTAAACAACAGCTGTTCTTCATTTTATTTGCCTCAAACCTACCAAACCTGTTTAGGCCATGAAGCAGGTCTGAGCCAAGCCTTCTATGTTTAGCTTTTCTTCTGGGTAAAATTACCTCATGCCACATTTCCTCCTAACCCTCAATTCTCTTGTATTCCAGATCTAGATTTCCAACAGTGAGCAGATCTCTTAACCAAGTCTGACATAGTTATCAACTTATTTATGAACACAGGTTGGGCCTATAGGTGTGATATACAGTAAATGTTTGAACTGAATATTCATTTATCCTAGTTGACGTACCTCATATTAAAGAAGATATCCCCTTCATATATTCATTTATTCATTCACTTATGTGCTGAACACCTATTGAGTCCTATACTGTTACAAAGCCAAAGTGAGATCATAATAATGTTATAAATAATAGCTGCATGCATTGAGTACATACAATGTGGAAGGTGCCATGCTAAGTCATAAAGATCTCATTTGATCTTTATAACGAGCATGTGAGATAAATGCATTGCTATTCCTTTTGATATAGGGCACTGTGACTTAGAGACACTGGTAGGTCACCTGAGATCACAGAGCTAGCAAACAGCAGAACAACATCTGAATCCAGACAGCCTGTCTCCTGACAAGCCCCTGTGCTTAGTTACCAGGCAAAACAGCCCACCAGTGGTCACACAATAGCACTCTACCATCAAACTTTCCACAGTCATGTTCATTGCCTGACCGCTGTCATGCTGTATCTTAAAAAGCATTGATCAGAAACCACTTCAGGGGACTTTAAAGTGACAAAGGTTTGCGGAATCAAATTAAAATGTTTATTTTTTTAATCTCACAACTTTGGAGCATATGGTGTTGGCAAGTGTTCGATGAATATTAACTGATTATAGTTAATGTTAAACTGTAGTTAATGTGGTTGTACTGTGTGACCCTTGAGGTACCTTTCAACCAGGAGATTCTGTGATTAAAGTGGTAGTTCAATCTAGTTGTTTCTAGATTCCATCTCCAGACTGTCTCTTGAGAATCACATTTAATTCAGGCTATTTTCAAAGGAATGTCCTGGACTAAGTAAGACACTTACCCTTATTTATATCAAATAAAAGAGGTCACCCGCAGAGGAGTGGCCAGTTAGGCACCTTTTTATCTCAACCATATCCTGTGAGAAAAAGGAACTTAAGATTAAGAACACAACTAATGGGTTCTATGGCATCATGGAATGACAGTCAGGAAGAAATACTGATCAACCGAATGTGTAACAAAGGACTTAATAACTATGTTATTCTAAAATAGCGATAAATGTTTTCTATAGATCCAATATACTAGAAGTTGCTTTACAGGAATTTGATCAGTGCAATAAACTATGGTGGATCCTGCATGTACAAAGAATGCAATTCCCCAATGTTCATCATGTAAATTTCCTGCCCTATCCCACCCCCTGTTTCACTTAACCAGATAGTCTCCCTACAGGCCAAAAACCAAGATTGTTTGAACAATGTATTTCCTGACTAATTTATTAGGATGGTTTCTTGAGTTATACAATATTCCCAACCCAAAGGCCACTCACTGGCAAGAGAAAATAATCCCCTTTTTAATTAACAAGGAAAAAAAATATCAGACTGAATTTCAAGCTGTTTGACCAGTATGACCTGGTCTTAGACCTCAGTCGCATTTCCATGAGCTCAGAGGTGAACTTTAAATCCCACTTTGGGTTTAAGTTTTGTTTAAAATACTTTTCAATGGAAAAGAGCCATTTTTCTAGCTGTTCTGGAATTTGAGTGTCAGTAAGGTGATAATCAGGTGCCAAGGTGACAGGCTGCTATAACATGACATGATCCAGAGTCCACTTATACACAAAAGCCCTGGGCTTCATGGCAACAACTGAAATGCTGTGTACCAATTCCTATGTCTTAAATATATCATTTCCCCATGAGAAGCAGTATCGTCACAGGACTTTTGGAACTGGGTCAACCACTGACCCGAACTCACATTTAAGTCCAGGGTCCCTCAGTTCCTCAAGAAGGTATTTATAGCAAAACAAAGAAAATACTTTACATAAGCCAGTAAAACTTGTAGCAACAACATGACCATGCTATAACCATGGCCATTTAAAAAAATAATGTCCGTGTAAATAGAACAAGACAGTATAGCAACAATTTCGCTCCTGATGGAAACACTCCAACTGTAAGCTGCTTTAAGGCAGGGTATTCTCACAATTAAAAGCACCACCCTGAAAAACAGATCCTGCTTCAAATCCTGCCTCCCTCACTCACTGGGTGACCTTGGGCATATGACAGAAGTCTCAGTTTCTGCAACAGTACCTCACAGAATCATTAGGTGGTTTAAAAGTGACAAGGTAGGTAGAAGTTCTCATCATACTGTTTGACACAGAGAAACCACCCAGTAAATACTGGCTTCCAGGCTTTACTCATTCAACCAACAATCAGGAACTAAACTGTCGGATACAAAAAGGACCAAAAGCAGGATGAAAACATGGTTAAAACTTTGTTTTTAAGTTTTTTCATTGCTTTTTAACATTTTTGTGTTCTTGGGTATGTTTTCATTGGTCATGTTTCTTCTAATGGCTTGTAACACCACATGCCATATCTGTAATTTCTTTGGAATGGCTTCTAGTATACAATGACTATTTTGCGGTTGGTTAATTTTTCTCTGCCGTGGGCTAATTCTGAAAGTTTATGAGGTGTAGACTCAAGAATAGTTAAGGCTCAGTCAGACTTTCTTACATGAGTCCTGGCACTGCTTGAGATCATATCATGGACCTCTGAAGAGATTGAGAGGATTAGAGGACCTTTATGAAAGCAGAACCTCTAACAAGTAACCTGTCTTCCCACTGAGATGTCTTCACCCAACCGAGACTTGACTTTTTCAGGACTGCTCAAGCATTGGAGGTCAGGATCGCATCAGGATTTAGCTACTGGCCTGTCCTCACTTACTAGCTTGACCACTGTGATTCTAAGGGTCAGAGATTGCTTTAAAAACTGTGTGTACATGCCTGCATGTGTTTCAGAACGTACCTGCAGACACAGTCCATCTTCTGACGGAAGTCACAAAAAATTGCATATACAAAATGGTTGAACTAATTAAAATGTACAATATACACATATAGCTAAAATTAGTGGTTTAGTAAATGAAAGACATTCACATTGTCTTTTGAATTTGATATTTTAATACTCATTATATGGTTCAAGCTGCTGTTTTACCCAAGTGAAATCTCTGAAAATTTTATTGTCTTTGGTTCATGAGTTTGATCTCAAAAACATTTTTGAAACTAATTTTATTAAATTTTGACTTATAAATCAATTTTATTTTTCAACCTTGGATAAAACCGACCTTAATTTTAATTTTCACACCATGAGTACAATTCAGCATTCATCTTGTGAAAATGACTTTAACTTGCTAAACTCAACATCAGGTTATGACCCAGGTTATGACTTGGGGATTAAATCTGTTTCTAATACAGTTCATCTTAAATTCTTCTTGCCACCGGGTAGGAAAGTGCTGCTTTCCTGGGTTAGAGTGGTGATTCTGTGTTGTCACTGACTAATGATGGGACACGCACCACACCATGATTTCTCTGGGTCTCTGTTTTCTCATGAATAAAATAAGACAATCAGGGTAAATGAGCACTCTGGCCTTTTTTCTAATTCTCTGTTTCAATTAATGTTTACATTTTCTGAAAAATGGAAAACTATAATTTACTTAAAAATTAATATACGTATAGAAACTTAACTTTGAATGAATATTTGAGTTAAGGATTAGAAAATTTCTTTAAAAATACTTTTTACTGTGAGCTAATGCACTGCTTTTCATTTCTGAAGAACTATTTGGAAGAAATAATTGTGTAGGTAGAGGCAGGATGATAGTAAAGATTTTTAAACTTTAGAGGAAGATCTGGATTCAAATCCTGGTTTCATGATGTTGTCTTGGGTAAACTATATGATCATTTGCACCTCAATTTCTTCACCTGTGAAGTATAAATAATATGTACCTTTTAGAACTGACATACAAGGAGGACTGTCGTACAAGATATTTAAGGCATTTAGCACAGTTACTAGTTCGTGGTAAAAACTCAAATATTATTCACTTTTTCCTTTCCCTTCTAGAAGTGTTTTCACTAAGAGCAAGAAATTCTTGTTGAAGTAGAAGCAAGAGTGAAATCAATAGATTAAGACTGTGAATCTCCTGAGTGTAAGAAGGAAGTATTTCACACTGGTCACCAGTGTATACTTTAGGATCTAATAGACTTGCATTCAAATTCCAGCTTTGTCTCTTATTACCTTTGGGATCATAGGTAATTTATTTAAGTTCTTTGAGATGCAGTTTTTCATCTGTATGTTGACTTCTTATAAGACTTAGAAGAGAGAATGTAGCACAGTCTCTATATCACATAAGAATACAATAAATGGGAGGCATTTTTATTATACTTATGTGCTTCAAACCTGAAACAGAGATGGAAATCCCTGAATATTTCTGAAGGAATGATTAAGTAAGTGATTGTTCCTTGGCTGACAAACAACACCCAGAATCTCTGTGTGTCTTCCAGGAGGAAGGCAGGCCCTGGACTCCCACAGCTTCCCAGGGAAGACAGGTCATTTTCAAAGACATCTTTCTTGACATGAAAAGAATGCCCTGTAAACCATTTGTGTTCTTTTTATGGAACCAGCTAGGGGTTGCTCATGTTTTTTGTCCTCATTTAAAAAACTGTTCCATGACATTTTTCCATGGGTGTGACCTAAACATGTTGGGGGTGTGTATGTGAAGAAGTGGTTATAGTGAAAAAAACTCTGGGAAATCTGAAGTAAAAGTCAGATCAGCTCCATTGGGGATTCTTAAATTGGTTGCACAAGTAGATATAAAAACTGTTTATTTATATAAACATATCATCAATTAAGAAATGCTGGTACTTCATTAGATTCAAACATCAACAAAAACAAAATGACAAAGCATTTATACTTTGCTGGGTAGATAACTTTAGAATTAAAACAAAAAAACCCAAGAGTTCTTTTAGTAGAACAATTAAAATAAAATTATATCATCATTTTATACTGACATTTTAAAAAACAACAATAATGTATGGGCTCCCTCTGCTGGATCTTCAGACTGTGAATGCCAGAAAGAGGTTTAGTACCGTACAGTTACCTAATCAACTGGATTAGTCATAGTGGTAAAATTCACACACACAGAAAATGTCGACTTGCAATAATCAACTTCAAAATCCACAGTGAACAGTTTGCCAAATAAAGAAGCTAAAATTGGTTAGGAATATTTTTTCTGTTAGTGTAAAAAAGAAGGGATTTTATTTTGTTTTAAGTAGGAAACAGCAGATTTTTGTTTGTTTTATGTCTTAAAAAGGAGGCATAGGCTTTCTCTGGAGAGGGGTCACATGTGGTCCATGGTGCCTGTTGCCAGGGTAACCATGTCCTCTGTCTATACATGTCAAAGCCAGTTGCTTCATTTGGACTATCAGGTCAAAGGAAATAGAAAATGCAAATTATGATGCTGATGCTGCTTCAGAAAAACTGCAATGTGGTTATCCTGTAACAAAACCCAGAGAAGTTTTCACTTTAATAATGAATTTCTTTCAATATTACTACTGTTATTGCCTCCTTAAAACATTTATGGTAAAATAACTATGTTCTGATGAATATGTAGGCGTTTCATGCCTTTGCATTGGCAGCTTTTTCTGTTTATAAAACTCAGAAGGAGAAGTGAGAACAAAAGTGTTCTTTAATGAAATTAGAATTTTTCTCTTCCAAAATTCATAAAACAGTTATTCAAAACTCAGTAAAAATATCACTCCTTTTAGCTTTTGGAGTATTTCTGAATAAAGTTCTCCTTTTTTTTTTTTTTTCTTTTTTTGTTAATGCCCAATTATCCTGAATTTAGATGCTGTGTTTAAAAATTGTTTGCTGAAGGAAAGCTACAATTAGTATAAGGAATGCTGAATTCTACTTTGAGAGTGGTATGTTATTGGTTGGTTTTTTTTGTTGTTTATATGAAGAACAGAAATAAACTTTTGTTTTATCCTTGGTGTAGATTTTTATAGTAAGATGCATACAATTTAAATAGACAAGTAAGTGGTCATGTATTCATGGAAAAGCACAATTTATTTTGTTGAGTTTCACAGACTTTGCACTATTATTTACTTTTTATAATAAAATTTCCAAATGCATCAAAATGTTTTTAAAAATCTTGCTTTGTAGGTACTGATAGCGATCCCCATATAAAGCATCTCAAAATTCATCAATATAACTAAAATTATCTCTCTCATAGTATCTCTGGAAAGGTAATAAAATGATTACATAAGTTGAAAAGTCTAAATTAGTCACTTCAGGGATGATAAAGTTCTTTATGTTGCTAGAAAAGGTTCAGTGTATACTTATTTCAAGTTTTCATTTTTAATTTTCTCTCCTATGGTACATTATGTTACTAAAGATTTTGAAAGATCTTCATCCAAAACGAGAACATAGCTATTACTTCCTTTTATGCAGGATTTCCCCTTAGTTTCTCCAGCTCCCTTGGGAGATGGGTCCAAGAAACGTATGTGGGGAAAGATAATGAACGCACAATGAAATTATATGACCTTATTTATACAGTCTAAGATCTTCTGACTGTATTAGCATTTGTTTTCTCGACCAACATTTTCCAAATGTACATTCACCTGAACTCTTATCCTGCCATATGTCAGGAGTTTTGTGGTTAACTAAGGTTGAAAAATGCTGCATATTCAGTACACTAGTCTTCTTGGAGAGTCTAAGATACATTCACAAATTTAAGGATGCTCGACTTTGCTTACTCCAAAAACTCCACAAATTTTGGACCACAAGCCCCCATTTTTGCATAATACTTAATATAATATAACACAGAGCTATAACTATTCATAGTTACATGAGTACTCAATTTAAATCAGCACAGGACCCACACCCCATTCCTACACTTAATTCACTGCACCCCATCTGAAGAACAAAAATATGGGGGAGACAGAGGTATCCATTAGAATGCCAGTTTCAAAAATTCTGTTAGAGAATATCATGGGGGCTCCCACTTAAAATAAAAGGTATTCATAAAGCTCATGTAAATTGTTTAGAGTGAAATTAGATATAATTTCCCCACACATTCCCATTGAATTCAGTTGCTCTTTATTTAGTGCTTATCATGCTCTAAGTACTAGTTATGCACTATTTGAGGAGGCCCAAGAGAAACTTGTATCCAGGGACTTACAGTGGGGAAGAGACCCCGCGCCACTCCTGATCTCATTTACCCTGTTCTGTTTTTCTCCCCATGGCAGTGACACACTTCCACCATGTTATGTAATTTTCTAATTGATTATATTTAGCTCTTTATTTTTTATTTTCTCAAATAAAAGACAAAACTTCAAGAGCAAATGTTTTGTTTTATTCAGTAATTTATCACATGCATCTAAAAAAGTAGTGAGCCTAAAGTCTATGCTTAATCAATTTATCTTGAAAGAACAAATAAATTAATAAATGAACTCCTTGAGGAAAGTTTTAGTCTTGGGGCCTAGTTTACAGTAGAATTTGTTTTTGAAGAATGAAGAAATAAATGCTTAGATGCATGAGACTACAGGTACATGGCTAGATCTGAGAGCAGACTATAAAACTGGGAAGGTATATTGGAATCACGGAGAACTGTGAATGTTATGTTAATGGCCTAGTTATCATTTGTTGTGCACTGTGAAGGAATAATAACATCTTACTGTAATAAACCCAAAAGGTAAAAATCGCTGCTCCCTGCTTCAAACGAGGAAATGGAATCTCATATAGGTTAAGTAATTGTCCCCAATCACACAAGTCAGCACTGAAGCTAGAACTGAAATCTCATTCTATGACACCAAGACTTCTGCTCATCATGCCACCTTTCATTGGGCTATAGAGCACCATAAAGATTTGTGGGCAACAAAGCAAAATCTGTGCTCTGTTTTTACAGGTAAGTGCCCCTACTGTGAGGGAGAAATTGTACAAGTTAGATGTCTAATGTGAGTAGGAGTTGGAATTCCAGCCCTGGAACTCAAAATTCAGGACTGGTTCATAGATTCCAGAGCTGGGACGCCTGAAACAGTGGTTACGTGCCTCGTGAGATGACTGAGCATTTGAAATGGGACTAGTCCAATGATTTGTGCTCTAACTGTAAAGTACACACTAGATGCTGAAGACAAGATGAAAAAAGGATGTAAAATATTTTATTAAGGGGAAAGAGGGTGTGGGGAGGGCAAAGTGGGTAAAGGGGGCCAAATATATGGTAACGGAAGGAAATTAGACTACAGGCGGGGAGTCTAATAAAGTACACAAATGTCAAATTATAATTTTACACTTGAAAATTATGTTATTAACCAATGTTATTCCAATACGTTTATTAAAATGTCATTAATAATTTTAATTAATTATATGTGACAATGAAAAGATTACAGATATAGTGAGTTAAAGCATATTAAAATTAATCTGTTTCTTTTTTTTTTGTAAGGTGGCTACTAGGAAAATTAACATTGAATTTGTGGCTTATATTATATCTGTTGTACAAAGCTATTCTAGTTTCTCATAAGGGAGCAATTTGAATTCTTAAAAAAAAACACAGAAGGAATAGCTTAGAGTAAGCTGGCCAAGGTAAAAACCTCAAGAGAAGCCTACGTTTATGGGATGGGTAAATAAGGAGGAGCTAGCAAAGACTAGGGAGTGATTAAAAATTGTAGTATCAAGAACTAAACTTGGTCACATGCAGCAGAAAGGCCAGGGAAGATGACAACAGAGAAGGGGCTGCTAGATTTGCTAGTTAGAGAGTGGTTTTTAGGACTTTTCACAGAGTAATTGTGGTGGAAGCTAGTTTGAAGAATGGGGTAGGGGTAGGACTCCAGACACATTTTGAAGGAAACAGATGATGTAAACATATGTGTAAGTTTGGTGAAAAGGAAGACATTAAAGATTCAAAAGTAAGAAGAGATCATTGACGTAATGAGGTCCTGTGACCAGTTCCAGGAAAGTAACCACCCAGGAAAGGACTCAGGGAACTTTTCCTATGATGCCACAGGTCGGGGGGCAGGGGGAG
>PVJI01001455.1:0-26119 GCA_004026765.1 Micronycteris hirsuta
TTCCAGGTGTGAGCTTCGCGCCCCTGCATTCGCCGTTCGCTTTTGTCTCTGGAATCGGAGCTTGCAAGCCGCAGGCCTGGGCGCCCGGTCGGGTACCTACTCCGTCCGCCCCCGATTAGCTCCACTGGGTGCACGCCCAATCCAGGAGCTCAAAAGTTGGGTTTGCCTTTCAATTCAGACTCCAATTCTTCCTGCTGGGGACACCAGCCTCTGCAAATCAGTCCCCAGGTAAGCACCGACCTCCGAACTGCTGGGGACCAAGGCTCTTCCAACAGACGCGCGCGTCTGCCTTGGCAACTCACACACCCCAATCCAGCTCCCTCCCTCGGAACCTGGAGCAAACCGTGAAGCTGCTGCTACTGGATCCGCAGACCTCCCGGCTCCCCGTGAGGCCCCAGTGACCCCTTCCCTCCGAAGCAGTCTCCCTACCGGTTGATCTTTCAGTTTTATGCGCAGTCCTGGTTTCCAATCTTCTCTACTCTGGAATACAACTGGGTGATCGCTCTGCTCCTCAGAAAATCGGCCCGATATCCTGCCAGTGGGCCGGAGAATAGCGATCACGCTTCTCCCTTCTCCGCCGCCATCTTTCTCCCATGGACCTGTTTTTTCAAACTTAAAATTATTGTTTATGCTATTACAGTTGTCCCAATTTCCCCCCTTTGCTCCTCCCCAGTTCCCCCCTTTTTAAAATCCTCACTTGAAGATATGTTTGTTGACAGAGAGAGAGAGGGAAACACTGATGTGAGAGAGAAACATCCGTTGGTCGGTTGGTTACCTCCTGCACGTGCCCTGGCCGAGGATGGAACCCCCAGTTTTTGGCGCACAGGGTGACACTCCAACCACCTGAGCCCGCCCGGCCAGGGCCGGTTGGACACTTTAATACCCAAAACGGGTGAGTGGTGTAGAGCCTGTGGGAGA
Organism: Micronycteris hirsuta; assembly: GCA_004026765.1. Classification (NCBI taxonomy): domain Eukaryota; kingdom Metazoa; phylum Chordata; class Mammalia; order Chiroptera; family Phyllostomidae; genus Micronycteris; species Micronycteris hirsuta. Next base: position 919 of record PVJI01001455.1, read on the forward strand.
GGCCTGGAGTCACTTCTGCACGGGCACGTCTTCCCTGGCACAGCTTGCTCTCTTGGACCTCTGCCGTTTCCAGCCCTGGCCCTGCCTCACTGGCCTCCCGTGTTTCCCTACCCTGAGTCAGGAGCCCTTAGTGCCGTCTGTCCACTCGCCATCATGCCTCTGACTGTCCTCTAGCCTGTTGGACTGGTGAGCTTCTCCCCTTTCGCTTCCTGCTCTGGGCTCTTGAATAAGCCTTGACTTCCTGCTGAGTCTTACTGCCTCCCACACGGCTCCAGGTTTCAGGGCCGTGCTGACCTGCCAGGCTCTGCCTCTGTTCTAGGGCTGTATCTTCAATCTCGAGGCGTGCCTTCATTCCAGGGCAGTGCTGACCTTTCAGGGCCATGCCTTCAGTCAGGGTCACGCTTTCATTGCAGAGGCACACTTTAGTTCCCAGGGCTCTGCGTGCATGCAAGGCCGTGCCTTCATTTCAGGGCCATGCTGACTGTCCAGGGGCCTGCCTTCTTTCTACAGTCTGCTGGCCTTCTAGGGCAATGCTTCTGTTCTGTGCAGAATTTTCAACAGTTATACACAGTGGCTGAGGAGTATATTACAATATTAAACAAATTTATTTTTGTTTCATAAAATTAAAATATTTTACAATATAAATTCATGCTCTCACACACATACAGTTTTAGTGTGACATGGAGTGTGACATTGACTTACCACACTGGCAACTGGATAGATACTGAATGCTAGGACTGTGGATAGATAGTTTTAGTGCTGTAAACACATTTAATAAGATTAAACTCTCGAGCCCTGGATGCGTGGTTCTGTTGGTTGGAACGTCATCCCAAGTACCAAAAGTTTGCAGGTTTGATTACCGGTCAGGGCACAGGCCTAGATTTTGGGTCTGATCCCTGGTCGGGGCACCTACGGAGGCAACCGTTCAATGTTTCTCTCTCACATCAGTATTTCTCTCTCTCTCCCCCCCACTTTCCTCTCTCTCTAAAATCAATATCTATATCCTCAGGTGAGGATTTAAAAAAAGATTAAAATCTCAAAAAATTATATTGAATTTTATTTAAATATTTTAGATAAAAAAATTTGATATTCACTAATTATAATTTGTAGTTTTCATATTAATTTTAGTAGCTAATTTAGAATATTTAGAGGGAAAGTAACTTTTTAAGATATAAAAATTGAAAATTTAAATTTTTGCACTTTATATTTTTGATTAATATTATCAAAATTATATAGACTGGCTATAATTATATTTTATGTTTTAATCTCTGATGATTTCTATGAATAGAATATAGATTATGGGAAAATCTTGGATTTCTTAAAACTAGATAGTTAATGATTTCTCAGAAATGAAAGCAAGGAAAGAAATATTATGGAATAAATATGTAAACAATTATGAATTGTGCAAGTCTCTGTTTTATTACTCACGTGAACATTGCCAGCCCATCAGCAGAGCACCTAGACATGTGTTGTAATTAAATTAGTAATCTTTGCTATTTTGCCAACTTACAGTCATATGTAAAGTAGAGCTTTTTACATACTTTTTGATTCTGTCCTTATGAAGTTGTATTTGTCAGTATAGGAGGATACACAGCCTGCTGACTTGATGAGTAACTTTAAAATGTTTCCACATACAGTATGTGGCCCTGCGTTGATGCTCCTGCCCGGGCCCTGTACCTGCTGTGGGCGGCCTGCTCGCGGTTTTCACAGCTGATTTCTCATGCCCCTGTGGACTGGATGTCTTTCCACAGGTCAGTGGCCTGCCTGCTTAGGGACTCAGTTTCCAGATCCTTCGCATTATGTCTCTTCCCTGAAAGGGACCATTGGTGTCCTTTCCTGTCCACTTGCGAGAAGAATGTCATTGTGGTGCGTTGCCTTTGGGACACTGAACACGAAATATCAGTGCTTTAACTGAAGCCTCCTTTACTCGGGCCTCATACAAACCTTCCAACCATAACGTTACAAAACAAATTCCAGTGGTCCTCCTTACCTGCTGTCTCACTGTCCACAGTTTCCATTTCCCACGGTCAGCCGTGGTCTGAAAATGAGAAGTGGAAAATCTCAGAAATAAAAAATGTATAATTTTTACATTGTGCACAGTTCTGATTAATGGGCTGAAATCCCCCCCCTTCCAGCTCTGTCTCACCTGGGACGAGAATCACCCGTCTGTCCAGCGTCTCCTGGCTGTGGACACGCACTGCCTGTCACTTAGTAGTTGTCTTGGGGATCAGATCGGCTACCGGAGAGACAGCATTTCACATCACTTTTATTATAGTGCTGTTATAGTTGTCCTGTTTTATTATTAGCCAGTATTGTTCATCTTTTACTGTGCCTAATTTATAAGTTAAACTTTATCATAGGAATGTGTATATAGGAGAATACATAGTATACGTAGAGTTTAGTACCACCTGTGGTTGCAGGCCCTCACTGGGGGTCTTCAAGCCCAGGCCCCTTGGACGGGGGGCTACTATACCTTCTATGTTTGACCAGCCAACTTTATATCATTATTTTAGTTGCTTTGATAAGGACTAAAATAATTTTAATAATCTAAGCCAAAAGAACATTTTTATTTAATAGAGACATTTTTAAAAGTTTCACTATGTATTACATTATTTATTTACATGTCGTTGGTATGCGATATTATATTAGTTCCAGGTGTACAGTACAGTTATTTGACATTTATATACCTTACAATGCAGTCACCACGCTGTGTCTAGTGATCATCTGTCACTGCGCAGACTTGTTGCTGCAGAGTAGGATGGGATGAGCAATGAAAGACTGATAGCAATAAAAACATACTACTTTAGGGTACGAGTCCGAGGGGTATGGAATGGATCTATGATTTTAAGGAGAGAAAGGAACGTTATGCCAGCGGACGGAGTAGTGCTTATCCATGCCTGTATGAAAATGCGTGGTGGAAGGGGTCGAATCATCATATTGAATATATTTCTGGAGTGATATAGTCATTTTCTTCAAAATGTCATATGCATAGTACATGGGAAGTGACATTCTTTGCAACTATTTAAACAAATACAGATTTTTATAATGCTAAATTGAAAACATGAGGGGGAACATTAGTTTTTAAAAATTATTTGAAGGGGGCATGTGAGTCAAACAATTTGAAGAATAGTGATGTAGACAGCCATGTTAGATGAAAAGCCATTCTGAAAAGCTGATTAATCCTCCTTAGCTGCGCGAATACTTGGCCATGACAAGAATCTGGAAGGTGTACAATTGCCCAGAGCAGTCGCTCCCCTGAGCCTTGTGGTGTGTAAATATTTTGGATATGCCCCCATGTCCATCCTGGATGGGATGAGCTGTGACTTGCCCTATACCCAGCTCTGGTTCCTTGCACTCCCTGACTCTGGAGTTTTAAAGATGGTGCTTTTACTACAGCCCTTTTTGTTCCTTCATTAAGACAGTTTTTAATACAATTTCGGTATTTAGAAGTTCTCAGGGCTTTGAAAGGATTTATCATAATTGGACATTGACAGAGTTTATCTTTAAGTTATTGATTCCTTTGGTAATATACAAGCAAGTCTTCCTCCAGCTTCTTTGCTGATGGGAAACTTAGAGCTGGCAGAAGGGGAGACCTTGGAGTATGGGGAATAGCCCGCTCTTGAATACCGGCAGCTGGTTTGGTCCGTAAAGGGCGCTACTATTGCCATAGAGATGGAAAAATTTTTATGTCAATCTATGAAGGATTATTTATTGAGGTTTTACTGTGAGCCTGATGTTTTTTCTGGTGGGGTTATACAAGATGGTTAATACTAAGTATTTATATGAAGCACATTCATAACGCAGTCAGCTTTTGGCCCTTGGCATGCACTCAGAAGAAGAACTTATTTTTGGAAATGGATGTTTTATACAGAAACTGCCAGTGTACTTACTTATTTGTCAGTCATTTCTGCTTTGGCTGTTCACTCCTGAAGATCTTACTCTTGTCTTGCTAAGAAGTATCAGAAGTTAATTTGAAATTCTGATCTCTGGAAACTGGGTGATATCTCTGTTCTTGTTCAGGTGGGAACTTCTCTGAGATAGCACTTCTTTTGAATTTTTAAAATTTGTCTTTTTTATGCTAAGTGTTTTTCAAGGTTGGTTAAATGCCTGTAGTGGAAATTTACCAGAGCTGGAGGCTAACCTGATTGGTAATGGCAGCCTGACCCTGAACTTCTGTGGGGTCTGCTGGCGGCTAAATGGAAAGGTGCCTCTGGTCTGTATTCTGCTGGTATTTAAATAAAATGAACTGGAGTGTCTGGAGCGGACTGCTGCACAGTGAAAGTGCTCTTCAGACCCTGACAAAGGAGTGGAGGGCATTGACCTGAGTCAGGTGGCCTGGTTAGTGGCTCATCTGTGCCTCTCCATTAATGGAACCTTGGAAAAAAGTCACTTAACTTTTTTTCATTTCACACTCTCATCTTTAAAATGGCTAATTAATACCTGACTTGCTCTCTCTCAGCGGTATTGTCAGTGCCAACTTTGATGGCAGATGCAAAAGCTCTCTGTAACCCGTAGGGCGCTGCAAAGTGGGGAGAATGCTCACTATCACATTTTTCCTTCGGTGTAACTGTGAGAGGCGCTACTGGTCCTCGCTCCATAGGCGGGGCCAGGAGGTGTGAGTGAGGACATGCTTGCATCTGGGATGAGGGGCTTAGACATGCAGCTCCTAAGGATCCGCAGAGGCTCACTTAGCGGGCAGCCCCTCACCCCACTATGTTCAGTGCCCAGGCACTTATGATTACTCCCCCCCCCACCCCCCGTGATCAGAGAATTTTGGTTATACCATTTTGCAGTTATTTTTGCCCTGTGTTATAATTGTTTATGGATATGTAATCATACCCATTTGATTAAAAAAGTAAAGCTTTGTGACCCTGTGTAATCAGAAATGAGTATTTTGGATCCCAGTGCCATCACATGTGTGAACTTGCACTAGGTACCTTATTTTTAAACTTTGTCACCTTCAGTATTCCCATCTGTGACCTGGGGATAATGATAGCTGCTTTATAGGGATGTTTTGTGTATTAAATGGGGTTCGTATCAACTCCTGACCAATGCTTAAAATGCATTAGGAGGAAATGAAGGAATGCTATTTATTCATTCTTCTAAGAATGGTTTTTACTCACTTTTAAATTTTACCTATTTATTTATCAATTATTTAAAAGGTTATTTTTAGAGCAGTTTTAGGCTCACAGCAAAATTGAGGGGGAAGTGCAGAGATTTCCCATGACCCTCCAGCCCCCACGCTTGCACAGCCTCCCAGAATATCAGCATCCCTTGTAGGCTGCGCATCTGTTACAACCTAGGAACCTACACTGCCACCTCGTCGCCTGGAGTCCGTGGGTTACATTAGGGCTCACTCTTGGTGGTGTGCGTGCTGTGGGTCAGACAGATGTAAACCCAGTCTTGTGGGTTTGGACACGCACCCACCACTGTAGCGTCATACAGTGTAGTTTTCCTGCCCTGAAATCCTAAGCTTCACTCCTCCCTCTCCCCTACCCCTTGGCAACCACTGATCTGTTTGTTGTTTCCATAGTTTTGCCTTTTTTGCAGGATGTTATATAGTTGTAATCATAACACCATTTTATTTTTTTAAGCCTTGCATTTAGTTAAAGCTCAGTAGTTGTTAAGTGGTTAAGAACAAAGCTTTGAGCTAGTTAAAAAAATAACAACGTAAAGACTAATGGGTAGTAGTGTATGTGTGCTTTTACTCAGGAACCTTTCAAACCTGACCACACTCATATGTACTGGCCGCACTCAGACTTCGAGGCCTGGGGCCTGTTGGAAGCAGTGGTCAGGAGCAGGGGTGGGGGCCGGCTGTTAGTCATGCGCACTGGTCTCACAGGTGAGCGGTGGCCGACAGCCCAGCCGCAAGGGGGAAGACAGGGAAACTGGGAGAAATGGGTAGCAGCGTAAGAGCAATCTCATGCCATTTACTGTAGGAGCAAATAATCTTGTCACTAAGTCTGCAGAGTGTGGGGTTATTACACAGTGAGGTGTCAGCTATTATATGAGAAAGCCAGATAATTGATTTATACCATTCTCAGTCCGCAAAAAGGTTTTACCTTTATTTTGTATCTACTAGGTAGGTGGCAACAGAAAGGGTTACGCTCAGAAGGATGTGGTGTGGAGAAATAAAGATTGTAAAGAACCAGGACTTTGACACATCGTCTGTGGGTTGAATGTATTAATGAACTATTATAGTGTCTATGGTAGATCTCTTCTGTACCAAGCCTTCGAGTATCAAACCGTTCTCATTCTGGCCTCTTAAACATGGTAAAGCTCTAAGCCAACACAGCCTTGAAGCATTGGCTTGGTACGCATAATGGATTTGGATGATTTTTGTATTTTGAGATGTACTGAGCCATGTTGGTCAGCGGAGGACACGTGGGGTAGGCATGCAGCCGGCAAGGCTGCAGGACAGTGCCGAGGCGGAGGCTGTGGTGGGGACCCATGCTGCAGTAATGGTTGTGGCTGAGAATTGGGCTACCCTGCACCGTAGTAGCTGGGTGGGTCCGAGTGGAGGAAAACTCTGATTGTTTAGCTGTCTGTTAAGATCGATTTTCTGAGACAATGTATTAAGGTCCTGTCAGGTGGACGGTGTATCCAGATGGCGAATCCAGGTCCCGTGTTCCAGGGCTGGGGAACCTACAGGACTGGCCAGAACAAAGCAAGACCCCATCAGTGGGATGGGCTATACAGCAGGATTGGGCACTGGGCTGGGAAAGAGCAGTAAGGATCAGGGTATGACCTGACCTCCCCAACAGGGTAGACTGGGGCAGGAAGAGGAAGCTGTGAAATGGGGCCATGGCGCTACTCCTGGAGCCTTGAACAGATGACCTGGATGAAATGAGTTTGGATAGGGGCAGGTGCATGTGTCCCAGGCATTACCCCTGGGCTCCACGCGTCCTGGAGCTGAGTAGCTTCTGAGCTGGTGATACAGTCTTATTACCTCTTTGGGAAGTGACTACCACAAAGAGGCGTCTTAGGAGCTGGGTGATTTCTGCTTGATGGCAGCAGTCCTTGAAACACAGGTGTCCCAGATTGATGGTTGTCAGAGAGTGGAAATCAGTGGACTCAACTTGAGGGTCTGGGGAAAGCAGAAGGTTAGTGAAGAGGCAGAGGCTGAAAGTAATGAGATTCTGAGCAGCATTCTCTGGGGCCAGCGAGTTGTTCTATCTGCTTTGGACCCTGGATGATGGTCCTGGTCCCAAACCTGGGGCTGTTTCTGGGATTTAACTTTGGGGGTTACAGGGTCATATGATCACTTTAAGGGATTGTGCTGAGGTCTCTACCACACTTGCCACCCCATAAGGTTTGGAAATTGAGCAGCAATAGTGTTCATTGACTTAGTGTCACCTTGTTTTAGACGGCTTTCACTTTGATGATCTGTTAGGGAACAGGTCTGTGATTCTGTTGGTTGTTGTGATTTCATGGAGGGGATTTAGGGATGGAGAGAGAGGGTCATACCTATAGATTCTTAATACTTTAGGGTCAGAGGCAAGGCTGGGAATCAGAAAAGTGGGGAGGAGATGAGTGAGTGCCCTGGACCAGGGATCCCTAGTGTCCAGTGTTTGTTTTTAATAGAGTACATTTTTGTTTTATTTTCAAATCCTCACCTGAGGATATTTTTAGTGGTTTTATAGAGAGAGGGAGGGGGATGGGAGGAAGAAAGAGGGAGAGAGAGAAAGAGAGAGAGAAACACTGATGTGAGAAAGATCACTGTTTCTCATAACTGCCACCTAGGTTCTTATAACCACAACCTTTTGGTGTACAGGATGATCCTCTAACCAACTGCCAGAGTGACAGACTATTTTTTAGAGTAGTTTTATGTTCAAAGCAAAATTGAGAGGAAAGGACAGAGTTCCCATACACCCCACGCTCCCGTGCGTGCACGTCCTCCGCTGTGACCACCATTCCTCACCGGAGTGGTGTGTTTGTTACAGCTGGTGAACCTGCACTGACATGTCCTAATCACCTAAGGTCCACAGTCTACATTAGGGTTCATTCTTAGTGCTGTACGTTCAGTGGGTTTGACAAATGTGTAATAACACGTAGCCATCATTATGGTATCATGCGTAGTCATTTCACTGCCTCCTAAGTCCTCTGTGCTCCACCTGTTCATCTCCCCCTCCCCCTGTCTCCTGGTGACCACTGGTCTGTTCACTGTCCAGAGTTTTCCTTTTCCCAGAGTGTCGCATAGTTGGAACCATGTAGTTTGTGGCCTTCTCAGACTGGCTTCTTTAACTAGTAATATGCATTTAAGTTTCCTGCGTGTCTTTTTGTGACTGCCCAGTGCTTGCTTTCGCTTTGCTTCACTTCACTTCATTTCACCTCATTTTAGTCATCTTTGTGGGTGTCTCCTCTTTACCACGGAGAATATCACTTCATACACTTAAAGATTTACCCTGAGGTCCAGACGCTGGAGAAATAACCTCCTCTGTTGTACTGCCATGCGTGAGCACTTGAATGTACCTGGGAGCTCCCATGCAGAATGGGCCCAAAACAGCCTGTGGATTGTACAAATTTCCTTTCCTTCAAAAAAAATTTATGTCAAGTATTTTTTAAAAATTTGCCTGCTTTCCAAAGATTAGCACAAATCTAGTTACAAAAGCTTTGAGGATAGCACAAAATGAGGCCCAACTGTTTTTGTTTTTAAATGTTCTTAGACTATGCTGTGAAAACTTACAGTTGCCAACTACTAAAAATTTTATATTTCTAAAGAGGTTTAATCAGAAGGAGGTGTTACAGAAATATAATTTTCAGGGTTTTCATAATTATTTTTCTGATTATCTCCTAATAATTGATAGAGATGTTAAGCATAGTTGATTAAACAATTCAAAATTTTTAAAAAGCCCATAATGACATATGGCATAGCTCCCCAAAGCCTGTTGTGGATTATGTAAACACGTTATAGCCATTAAAATAATCTGTAATTGTTTTTTCACACTCGGCAGTTATGTCAAGTCATTAGCATCTATTCTGCTTAATTCTTAAAAAATTAGCTGAGGAGTGTCTTTCAAGACCATCAGAAAACAATTTTCAGCCCCCACCAGCTCTCATCCTGCACCTCCAAATGTATGCACAACAAACTCCTCAGTAATCTCCAAAGAAAATAAAATTTATTTAAGACTTAATTTCTGGTTTCAATGTTTTATTATCCTATAGCGATCAAAAGATGATTTGCATGTGTTATGTGGAGTAATGTTTAATCACAGATTTGTTTTGTGAATTGAAGAAAACAACATTCTTTACATTCTTCATCTGTACATGTAATGCATAATTTGTTAGCCCATCAAAATTCATTTTAGATCCCTACTGTACACAGAGCTTTAGATTTATATGTCTGGTTAATGGTTCTTTCAGTTAAGTGTATGTATTTATGGATCTGCCCTTCCAGGCTGGATTTCTGTGGAGCATTTATGCAGGGAGGATGTTCACATAAATAACCAACCAGCAAATAAACGTCAGTGACAAATTCTATTAACATAGCAAGCAGCAGTCCTTTAACAAATATTTAAGTAGAGTATGTTTAGATTAAATTAAATTTTTTCAAAATGCTTGTCTGCTTAGTTTCCCAATTTAACTCATCTTTCCCCTATCAAAAAAACCTCTTTACAAAGAGTAGATGCACTTTAATGGCTGTATTTCAAAGAGTAGACCTACTCTGACTTCCCAGACATATTGTGTACTCAAGTATTATAAAGATTTTTAGAAACAAAGAGATTTAGTAATTTTTGTGTTTTTCCCCCCTAAATTTCATGGTACTCTTTTTTCTTTTGTCCTGGACCCTCTTTCTGTTTTTCTTTTTCAACATCCTTTTCCCCAAGGGTTTGTAGCCTACTGCTCATTTAAGGGCCTTGATTGTGTGGTTTATGCATTAGGATCCAACTTAAGCCTATTACAAAAAGACCCTAAGAGACTGTGGTTCAGTTTAATTGGTTTATTGCTCATTCCTGCAACAGGCCAGAGATTTGCAGTTCAGGGATGGTGGTACCTCTATTTCATTAGGACCTTTAGGCATACTGGGTTCTTTCCAATTTTGCTCAGCACCGTTGGCTGTTTTCTGCATCTGCATGGTAGAACCTTTATTTTCCTTTTCATCCCCAGCAAGAAAGAGGGAAAGAGAGAGAGAGAGTCCAGGGCCAGCTGCTCACTTTCCCTGGGTCAGAGCTGCAGCGGGGGATGGGAAACGCACTGGGTAGCAGCAGGCCCCTCTTTGTAGCCAAAACTCCCTGGGTGAGGAGGCTTCTTTTACAGGAAGAAAGAAGGGGAGAAAAGGCCCTTGGGGACAGCTAGCGGTGTCTACTGCAGCTCATTTAGCTAAGAAAAAAAACTTTTTAGGATAATTATTTTATCTTGGGAAACATACCAAGGAAAACGCAAAAATGCTTGAAATAGAAAACCAAACAAATGACTTTTTTTCTTCATTGGGGAGTCAAAATGCATTTTCTATGGTTGACAGTAACTTAGGTTTCTAACTTGCGGTATTTGCTATTGATTGAATAGGATATATACTTTTTCCTGCATTAACTTTTAAAGAGATTAATGTCCAGCAACGTGATTGCTTTTCTAATAGTTGGGATTCTCCAGCCATACTTTGCTCTGTGCTTTTTGAGTTGTAGGATACCTGGAACAGTATATAAAGTCACTTATTCCCTCTGGGTTTCTGTATATGTAAACGTACTATATTTGGCCTAGGTTAATTTTTTTATTTTCAAATTCTTTTTTTAAAAAAAACATGAGTTTATAAGTTAATATGTATAAAATACTTTCAAGAGACAAACAGTTCTAAGTTGCTTGTTTTAAAAATAAGCAGTGTTTTGCTCACACTCTGCAAAATACCCTCTTTCTGAAGGGAAGTATTTTTAACTTTTTAAGATGAATATATGGGACCAAAAACGCCCGTCACCAAGACACAGCATTGTACGGTGTTAGAATACCGGGAACAGAAAGATCCTACAAGTGTTTAGAATGGGGGAAAAAAAACAGACTACATACAAAGTTGTTGATTAAAATATTTTTATATAATTACTTTGCACAAAAGGACAAAAGCAACAGCTACTGAAGATGTGTTTTGTGTGATGTGTGTAGGCAAACATTGCACCCGAGGTGAGGCCGGCGGCTCCACCACTTTGGACTTGACTCGAAGTCAGTCAGAACGAGGGACTTTGGGGATGTGAAGACAGCAGAGTTCAGGTGTTCGGCGCCTGTGTTTTGCCTTAAACGTGGTAGGAGCGGAGTGCTCGGGTAGGCGGTGGGGCTCATTCGGTGCTCAGCGGTGTCCGGGCCGTTTCTCGGCACTGGAAGTCGAATGGGAGCTGCACAGATGAGGTCTCCACCCGGAAGGTTTACGTTCTAGTTAGTGTGTGTTTGTGAGACATGGATGAAGGGTGCATGGCACTGATGTAAGTGATCGACCGCGTGTTCAGGCGGTAAATCTGGGGTGCGAGAGGTGGGGTGCCTCCCTGTCTCTGGTTTCTCGTTGATGCGCAAACTGTTTTGTAGCTGTAGGCTTGGCCATGGAATGAAGGCTGGAAAAATGATTTTTGGAATTTCTAGTTTATGTTAAACTTTCCTTTTTTTTTTTCTAGGAGATAATGATCTATTTAGAGTGGTTGTGGAGGAACTCGAATGACTTTTAAAAAGGTCGTTTGAATCTGCAAGCTCTGCAGTTTTTGTTTTGTAGGTTCCCCAGTCTTCACGGGCACGCAGGGGGAGTCTCAGCCCTCGGCCTCACCTGGGCCGTCCGTGTCTGCCCCCCAGCCTCCGGGCCCGCCTCTCTCTCTGACCAGCCCTCTCCCCCGTGCCTTCATGTTCTCTGTGGGTCCTCTTTTTGCCTGTCGTCACTTCACAACTTTTAAAAATCTTCTTTTATGTGCCATATCTCCCTAAAAAGTATGAATTACAGGTAAAACACGGCAATGAAAACTTTCCTTGTTCTCTCTTTTCTTTCAGGATGGCACATGCATATGTTGAACTCATGTTCCTAATCCATAAAATGCAAAAATTCCTAAGACGTGTGTATTAGGGAGGTAAGAGGACAAAATATTTTCCCTCCTCTAGTGTGAGGCAGGCAGATCAATGCGTACACAAACACTACAAGGGATTTACACCAACAAGGCACGAAAGAGCCCTTGACTAATTTAGTTAAATTGAAATACACCGTAACTGCTTATCAGAGCATATGAATAACCATGAGTTGGCGAGTGATGTTTGGGTCGGGATGAGGATGATACAGAGGATGCACCTTTTCTGCTTGTCCCTCACCGACCTCTCAAGGGCTTGCAGATGTCGTGGTGATGGAGTCATGTTCTCTACCACCTTCACCTGAAAGTCCTCGTGGTGTGAATGGTGTGTCTCTAAGTAGGATTTATGAGCTCATTCTGCCTATATCCATATTGGTTTTCTTCTAGAGAAATGTTCCTGGCACAGTGTTTTTTATTTTTACCCCTCTGACACATACGTCTCCTTTTCCCCCTCAAAAGGCAAATCCAGTTCTTCAGATGACATTTTATTGTTAGTAATATTGCTTTTGTTTTTAAGTTGTGTCAAAGTAAATTATGTTTTGGGTTCTTTGAGCAATCATTTCGTGATAGTTTTAGGTAAAACAAAGGAAATGGGGACATTAGTAATTACTTTTAAAAATTGGAGTTATGTAAATAAACTTATTTTTTTATTGAAAGATTCATTTTTATATGGTAAGGTAATCTTGTAGTCTCCTGTTCCCATTCAGAATATTCTAGAAGGCTATTCTGGTTTCCCCACTCGATTTAATACACACGTGGAATTTGCTCAGGCACACATATCTGTATGTGTCCCTGACATGTAGGTAGGAGGCTGAGCCATGTGATCTGAATGCCTAATATCACAGGCTCCTTGTGTAACAACTCATATGCATAGGAGTTTCTTTAGGTCGGTACCAGTTTGTCACGGCCGAAGTTCTTTCACTTGGAGTTCTGGAGACCATGGCACCTCCACAGTAAACACATGGCGGATCTGTTTTGATGAGGCGGTGAGCTGTTTAAGAAGACAAATTCAAGAACAAGAATTAATGCCCAGACTCTTCGACTTCTCACCTCTACACTGGCATGTTCCAGTAAACCCTGGAGCTGTAGTAATTAAATTTGCTGTAGTTTACAGCTTTCCTTTTCCCCAATGAATGGCAAAAGGCTCCTCCTGTTCTACTCTTACGACTTTTTTACTGTGGCAAATTCAGTCATATCTGAAAATAGATGGAATGTATAGAGAATCCACACATGCTCATTATCCAACTTCAGGCATGATCAATTCAAGGGCAACCGTATTTTATCAATACTCTCACCCATTTCCCTGACCTGTATTATTTGGAAGTAAATCCTAGACATCGTACCATTTCATCTTTAAATATTTCAATACATGTCTCTAAAGATAATTCTGCACGCACTTGTATAGAATAATTGAGAAGCCGTGGTATTTTAAGGGAATACTTTTTGTTTGTTTGTGTAAAATACAGTATATCTTTACCTTCCCCCAAATTTCAGTGACTAAAAACTAAGATATCAACACTGCTCCTCTAAACCCCCCAAAATAATTCTGTTTTTATTATATGTTAAATGATAACTTAGGAACTGAGAATTTTTCTCTCCTTGCTGAACCCAGAATGAGTAATAGGTTTAAATAGTAGGTTTGAGTTGAACTGTTGTGGTGAAAGTGGCTTTGTGTAACTGAAGAGACATTGAGTTTCCATGTTTTGCATTTCCAGAAGTCCAGGAAGGTTAGCAATCCGTAGTTCACGCAGTGGGGCATCGCAGCTCTGATGCTGGAGAGACCTAGGGGACCAGTGAGCCCCGAAGCCCACTCATTGCCTTGGGATGAGCTTCCAAATCCCAGAGCAAATTTATTATGGTTAGTATTGGGGTCACTGTTTGAATTGCTTTTCCTTTAGAGAACTTGGAGGAGTGGAGAGTATGGAGCTGCCTCGTGGTGTTCAGAAGTTAGCTTTAAGAAGGCGCGTTGATGTCATCGTACAGGCTTTGAAACGTAGAGGGCTGCAGGCACCTGCACGAGTTTTGTTTTTCTGCTAGAACAGTTGTCAAAGGCTCCTTGCAATTCTGTCCCAATCACTTTGTTAAAAATATTATTGTCATTATTTTTAAGTAACTTACTGTGCCTCATCCTACCTACCCTTTCTCTGCAAGGAACCCACTTGACCTTAACCTATAACCACTGTGTCCTGTTCAGATGTGTGGTAAACTACAGGGCATAACTGCCATTATCATCAGTGTCCGAGTCATCCGATGATGGGAGCCTTACCTTAGACACTACGCTCATCACGCCACTGGGCCTCCCTGGGTCGGTGCTGAGCACTCTCACATTGAAGCCTTGTTATGGGAAAGGGGCGAGGTGGATCCAGACAGCTTTATGAGAGGAACTCTGCAAGCACAGAGGATTCGTGAAGGCTTATTTCTGGCTGCGGATTGCCATGAAGCATGTTACTTTAATGTAAGAGAATTATTCAGTGCTCATTCTGAACGATGAAGTTTTCCTGCTTCAGGGCAACTTGGCTACCTTGGCAGGAAATTCCCTAACTGACATCAGTTTCTATGAAATCTCTACTATCTGAGGATGACTCCTGAGGGTTCAGTCTAATTGGTGGAGAGTAAGAGAAAAGGGCTAAGCATACTGAGCCTAACAACTCGAAATTACAGCAGGTTATAGAGCTATAGAGAGAATCCTACCCTTTGCGCCTATCAGGAAGTAAATTTTGGGTTGGAAGAAATTTTACCCCAAACTCAAATTGTGGTTGCTTTGAAATAGGAGAAGATAAATGTCTTACTGAACTTTCAGAAAATTTTTTGAGGTTAGGAACATAGTCATTTCTTTATTTACCCTGAAGAGATTTAACAAAGGATCAAACTCCTTTGCATGGAAGTGATTTGAGTATGAAGCAAACAGTCAATTCAGTCTTTACAGAAAATTTAAAATTATGCAAATGTCGCTAAAGTTGAACAGCATAAATCAAACGGTACCTTGCGTATCCTGTTGCTTGTGTGCCTAAGGGACAACTTGACTGGTGAAGAATACGTGTAAGAGGGGTGGAGCCAGGATGTATTGGTCGAGGAATCGAATAGGGCAGAAAGCTAGATGTTAACATATTACAAACAAGTAATTCCAATAAAGTTTCTGGACACCTCAATGAGTTCTGAAGTATTGCAAAAATGATTCTTTTGGGGTAAATGACATCTTTGAGGTGAATTCATTTTCCCACTTGGTAGATTTCCTCACTGGTGAACCCAGAGCAGGATAAGCCAGGTTTAAATTTTTTGATTTATTTTATTTTCATTACCATCATTGTTTTCGAGCTATTGTCATTGCCGACTGTGGGAGGCAATGGAAGAAATTGGTTTAGGACAGCGTATGTGTGGAGAACTCGGGTTAGTGTACATAAGCAATCACAAAAGTATTAAAAACTTTAATGGAAAACTCTTGAGTCAATGGAGAGTTCGTTGGAGTTTGCTGTGGTCTTACAACTGTGAGATGAGAAAGAGCTATGTTTGGAGATGCAGGCTGGCAAGGGTTTGTATTCCAGAAAGCGTTGCAAGGTGGAACTTGAAATAAACTGAAAATAAGAGTGATTATGTCATATTTGACTGAAACCTGCCATCTTTTGTCCTCAAGCCTTTCCAGGATAGATACACGGAGGGACCCAACACAGGGCTGAAAGGGGCAGTGCAGCTCTGATGACCCGTGACAACCCCTGGACCTTGAACTAGAATAAGGTGATGTCCTGGCAAAGAAGCCCTTTCTCAGGAAAGAGAACAGCCTCGTAAAAGCAGTTGTAAACAGATATCCATAGAGTTGGGAGGACACTTGAGTAACATGTCTATTTGCATATTTACAAACTTTGCTATGAACTAGAAATTTAACGAGAAATAGAGAAGCTGCATTTCTACATCATTCCACATATTGCATCAATGCAATGTACTTATGAAGTAATGGCATGTAATCAATGAAAAGAAATGGACTATTGTGTCTTTTTCATTGGGTTAAGTTTAATTATGCTGAGATCTGTCCAGAAGGTATCCAGCCATGTCATATGAAAAATAGAGACATTTATTGAAGAAGTCACAAGATACAAGAAACACTGTACAGAGGACAATGATGCCTCAGTCCCCTTCAAAGTAGGCACCTTGGACCTCACACAGTTCTCCCAGTTGCCATCAGATGCCCTGTCGCATTTTCCTGAATCTCATTGATGGTCTGAAATCTCTTCCCTTTCAAAGGTGATTTTAGTTTTGGGAAAAGCCAGAAGTCACAGGGTGCCAAATCTGGGCTGTAGTGGGGCTGAGTTACCTGGGTGGTTTGATTTTCCACCAAAAACCTCTGTACACGACATGATGCACAAGTGGGCACGTTGTCGTGATGGAACTGCCAGTCACCAGTTGCCCATAGCTGCAGCCTTCTGCATCATCTGAATAAGTTCTTCAAAGGAATGTGAAGCTTAACACAAAATTTGATGCAGATGCGTTGCTCTACTTGCTGTCATTTTGAATGTGATATCCACACAGTGCACATGCTCACTCAACGGCGTCTACCACCCCCACTGACTAGTACAGTGAAGTCGACATTGTTCACACATGTGCATGCCAGTCCACTCTTCTTAGCTCCCAGGTTACATTAATGATGTGCAAACCATTCTCATTATAATAACAATGGCTAAATTTTTTTGGACAGACCTTATATACAGGAAACACTCTAGAAATTAATATTGTAAACAGTTGGATATAACAGTTTTGTCTTCCTTTGTTCCCTGAATTTTTCTTATCTAACACCTTTTGTTTCCATTTCCTCTTCACCCACTTTTGTTTGCTACGGTTGTACTTACAGGTCACCAGCAACTCTCTTATTGCCAAATTCAGTGGTCTTTTCTGTGAACCTTCTTATAAATCCGTTGCGTTTGTCATTTGGTTTCCCTCTCCTTCTTTCATCTTAACTCTTTCAGTTCGCTGATTATTAGTCTCCTGGTTGTTCTTTACGTCTGATTTCCAGTTGTTCCTCACCTTCCTGCCTAATGGCACTGCCATTTTAATTTGCTAATATAACAAAAGACAAAATAGAATATAATATTCTCCAAAGTAGCTTTGAAGTGTGAGGACATGACTCATTCATTATTACCACAAGCATTCATTGTTTTTTCCCGGCAAAATTCTATACTGGCCAGGCTGGTTGGTCATGCTTGTGTTCAGCTCTGGGCTTTTACTGATTCGTAAAACTCTTGTAATGAGCCAAGAATTGCTATTGTGTTCAGATAGAATTCTAGCTAATTGTAAAGAGATTAGTGAGGAGAAAAGTAGAACATAATTACTATGCAGGAAAATAGGCTTTTATGACTCCATGAATGTATTTAACACTGTTTTATGATTTTTGAGGCAACATTTTATTCATAAATGATTTGGGATATTTTACAGTTGTTGGAATTGAGTGAGTTAAGATGGTTTGAATTATTACTTCAATTTGTATATAAATGTTTGCTTGATATTTTATACTAGCAGATGAAACACTCTTTAAGAAGTGTTTTTCCTCCCTTTTAGGTTTTTTGTTTGTTTGTATGTGATTGTTTTTCAGTCTATCGGAAAAGTTTTGCACCACGCTATAAGGCATGATAGCCAAGAATGTTTTGAATACAGAGGGAGTAACCCAAAAATCAGGTTAGAGGGTTGTGGCATACCACCCCTGGCCAGTCTTTTGCATGATATGCAAAAAGTGTCCTTTGCAATTTGGATTGGATTTTAGCTCATTTATAAGCAAAAATTCTGCACAACAGAGCGGGATGGATTCTTTTTCTAAGTTAATGTGAAATGCTCTATGCAGTATGTGTATTCCTGAGTATGCTTTCAAGGCAGGTACTGTTTTGAGAAACAGAAGATACATATTTGAAGCTTTCATTGTGGCGGGCTGCAGATTCTTCATAGCAACTAGGGAATGGGGGCTTATGCAAAAGCTGGTGGCAGTTGGGATCACCAGCAGTGATGTCCTACAGATTTTTACCACGGAGCTGTGCTTGTTTTATGCCTCCTAAGGCAGTGTGACATCGATGGATTGCAAGACACTGGGTCAGTTTTATCTTCTGATTTCTTAAAGTTGTAAACCCTACCTAATATAAAATTTACCATTTAGATTATTTTTAAACAGACAGTTTGTAGGCATTAACAACCACTGTCCATCACCAGAACTTCCTCATTTTTCCGTGCTGCAATTCTGTCCCCATTATACACCACTGCTCACTCTCCCCAGCCTGCAGCCACTGTCTACTTTCTCTCTCTATGAATTTGGCAACTCCAGGTGAGAATTACTTTCTTCTAAACTTTGCCTAAATCCCCAAATAGATTCTCTCTTTTTTTTCCCTTTTGTAGTAAAATAACTTGGTGGATTATGCTGCTTCCTCAATTCTTTCGCAGCTTTGGTCTGGTTAGAGGGACACTTATATTCTAGTTCAGGTTTTTATCTGTGTTTATTTCCCTGGTAAACTCCCTGATGGCAGGTTCTAGATTTTGCTTCTTGTATTCATGACACTTCACAGAGTGTCTGAGACGTGGTGCCCGGTGCAGAGGGTGGTGAACAGAGCCGACTGAACTCTGCAAGGCAACCCAAAAGCACTTGAATTACAATTTCAGACGATAGAAAATGGTAAGGAAAGAGGACCGTACTTTTTAAGCTAAGTTGAATCCGTGTAATTGTATTTATGAAGAGCTGTGGAAATCCTTTTATCCTGCCACTGATAGAATAATGCGTTAACGTAAAGTCGGTATTGGTTATGGGTCATGCTTTTCATTAGTAGCGCAATTTTATGGTCTGCGAATGACTGGGAACCCTCAGGAAGATGCTGTTCTAGTCTGACTTACAGGATTTCGGTGGTGCTTCTGCATTACTCTGTGATTTCATTTTGGTACAGTAAAAACTGAGAAGTAATTCCAAACAGAAGTTTTATTAGCTGTGAGAAGGAGCTAATGAAGAATGCAGCTACTTTGAAAATGTGAGGCGGCTCAGAGCAAGGCTCGTTGTGTGTCTGAGGGTCAGTTTCTGGCTGCGGTGTGCTTATGTTATTGTGGAGGGTGGGGAGTGACGAGGCCCCTGAACTCTTTCAGTGAATGCTGATCCTGCTTATCCTTGCCAGGTGTATGTGACAGGGCGTTGCAGGGCCAGCTGTGAAATACACTTGTTTTTTTTCCTCATTATACATCATTATAATGATCCCATAGACATCAATTAAAAGTATTGTTGCCTGAAGTAAACCATATGCTTTCAGGATCTGACGATGAAATGGTAGCATAAGATACCGAAAGTTTCTACTCTCTCCTTGGCCTGAACTGCTAAACAAAAGACATTTTTTAATATGAGGTTTCTCCGAATAAGCCATGAAGTGTAGAGTACTGTAGGTCGGTGTTGTTTCCAGATTATATTTAATTATTTGTTCCACACCTCATTTCTTTCCCTCCTGTCAGTCTTAAAGAAAGATGATAAAGAGAGAGAGAGAAAAAGGAAGGAGGGAAGGAAGGAAGGTGTGGAGAGGGCATATCTTTTTTTCCTACTGCACTGGAGGGGATATGAGTTCCTGTGGAGAAGTTTCTGGAAGTGAAAAGGGCTGTATGAGATGCTCAAACAGCATTCAGTTTGCCGTATCCCTCTGGGCAGAGATGTTCGGAGCGTTCTACAGCAAGCCTCTAAGTACATTTTAATCCTAGGGATCTCCCAGACAACTCACTTTGGAAACATATGTTTAAAGATCGTTTTTCGAGATACTGTAATGGTCACGGTTTTCACCCGGTTTTCCTGTCTGAATGGATAGTGAGAATTCTGTTCCTATTTAAAAACAGCACATCCAGATTCATGGTTAGACAGCGTTGTCAGAATTAATTACATGTGCTGCAGCGTGATGGAAGATAGGGAGAAAACCTTAGCATATGTGGGGTTTATTAGGTACAGCTCATAATATAATTTTTATTTCTATACAGTAACATGGTTTATAAGGAGGATTTGATATCCTGGAGTACTTGTGTCAGAATATGAGAGCGACAGAAATATTAACTAACAAGGACTTTAAGAAAGAAGTTGTGCTGGGCAGAGGTGTGGCGAGGGAGGGACTGCTGTCCTGCTTCCTCCACGGCCTCGGCCGGAGTTTGCACAGGAGCTTGCACAGAATGGGGTTTGATGTCGCACTGCTGATAGTCGCCCTGCAGCAAAGGGCTTTGCGTGGAGTCAGTCACATATACGAAGAAGGCATCAGAACTCTTTTTTTCTGTTTCCTACAGCAATAAAGAGGTGTTTTTGTCAGAGATTGGTTTTGTGGAAGGACCAAAATTAAACAAGTACATCTGACTGGGGAAAGGGCATGTTGTGTGTGAAGACAGAGGGAGAGGGGGGACTGCAAAGGAGAAGAGGGAGAGGTGGGGAGGGGGACACACACACACTTTAGCTAAGGTGGGTGAGCTTGATGGAGTTTTTCTTCTTTTTTAAAAATTAAATTAAAATTTTAATTGGATTTATTGGGGTGACATTGCTTAAGAAAATTATATAGGTTTCAGTTGTACAATTCTGTAATACATCAGCTGTGTATTATATTGTGTGTTCACCACTCCAGGTTGTCTCCTTCCCTCACCATTCATGCCCCTTCACCCTCTCTTACCTCCCACCTTTCCCTCTGACAGTCACTGTACTGTGCGCTAAGGTTTGTTTTTGTTTTGTTTTGTTTACTCTTCACCGTTTTCACACGGCCCCTCCCCTCTGACAGCTGTCAGTCTGTTCTTTGTATCTGTGAGTCTGTTTCTATTTTGTTAGATTATTTTGTTCATTAGATTCAACATACGAATGAAATCATGGTATTTGTCTTTCTCTGACTGGCTTACTTCACTTAGTATAATGCTCTCGAGATCCATCCATGCTGTCACAAAAGGTAAGGTTTCCTTCTTTTTTATGGCTGAGTAATATCCCATTGTGCACATGAACCACAGCTTTTTTATCCACTCATCTGCTGACGGGCACTTGAGCTGCTTCCAAGTCTTGGCTATTGTAAATGCTGCAGTAAACACAGGGGTACATATATTCTTTGAATTAATGTTTTAGGTTTTTTCAGATATATTCCCAGAAGTATAATTGGTGAATCATAAGGCAATTCCATTTTTAATTTTTTGAGGAAACTCCATACTGCTTTCCACAGTGGCTGCACCAACCTGCATTCCTGCCAACAGTGCACGAGGGTTTCCTTTTGTCTACGTCCTCAGCAAGACTTGTTTTGTTGATTTATCGGTAATAGCTATTCTGACAGGTGTGAGGTGATATATCTCATTGTGGTTTCAATTTGCAGTTCTCTGATGATTCATAGCATTAAGCATCTTTTCATATGTCTGTTGGCCATCTGTATGTCCTCTTTGGAGAAGTGTCTGTTCAGTCCCTTTCCTCATCTTTTAATTGGATTTTTTTTGATGTTGGGTTGTATAAGTTCTTTAATAATTTTGAGTATGTATTACTGGCATGTTCTACCATTCAGTGAGTTGTCTTTTATTTTGTTGATGGCTTCTTTTGCTGTAAAAGTTTTGCTCTAAAAACTTTTTAGTTTGATACAGTCCCATTCGTTTATTTTTTTTCTTTTATTTCCTTTGCTGGAGGAAAGACATCAGAAAAAATATTGCTATGAGTAATGTCCAGGATTTTACTGCCTGTGTTTTCTTCTAGGGTTTTTATGGTTTTGAGTCTAACATTTAAGTCTTTAATCCATTTAAGTTTATCCTTCTTGGTGTAAGAAGATGGTCTAGTTTCACTTTTTTGCATGTATCTGTCCAATTTTCCCAACACCGTTTATTGAATAGATTATCTTTACCCCGTTGTATGTTCTTGCTTCCTTTGTCAAATCTTAATTGACCATTAAGGCATGGGTTGATTTCTGGGCTCTCTGTTCTGTTCCCATTGGTCTGCGTGTCTGTTTTCATGCCAGTACCATGCTGTTTTGATTAGTGTGGCGTTTGGTATATTTTGATATCAGGTAGTGTGATTCCTCCAACTTTGTTCTTCTTTATCAAGATTGCTGTGGCTATTTGGGGTCTTTTGTGGTTCCACATAAATTTTTGGAATATTCTAGGTATATGAAATAAGTCATTGGTATCTTGATAGGAATTGCATTGAATCTACAGGTTGCTTTTGGTACTATGGACATTTTAATGATGTTAATTCTTCCTATCCATGAACACAGTATATATTTTAACTTACTTGTATCTTCAGTTTCTTTCTTCAGTGTTTTATAATTTTCCAACTAAAGGTCTTTTACATCGTTGGTTATATTTATTCCTAGGTATTTTTTTTTTGTTGCAATTGTAAATGGGATTTTTTTCTTAGTTTTCTTTTCTGATAGTTCATTATTAATATATTTAAAATGCCACTAATTTCTGAATATTAATTTTGTATTCTGCTGCTTTACTGAATTCATATATCAGTTCTAATAGTTTTATTGGAATCATTTCAGTTCTCTATATACAGTATCGTGTCATCTGCAAATAAAGACAGTTTTACTTCTTCCTCTCCAATTTGAATGCCTTTTATTTCTTCTTGTGTAATTGCTGTGGCTAGGGTTTTCAGTACTATGTTGAATAAGAGTGGTAAAAACAGACATCCCTGTCTTATTCCTGATCTTAAGAGAAACACTTGTAGCTTTTACCCATTGAGTATGATGTTGGCTATGGGTTTGTCATATATGGCCTTTATTATGTTGAAACATGTTCCCTCTATTCCCACTTTGCTTAGAGTTTTTATCATAAGTGGGGTGCTGGATTTAAAAAAATGTTTTTTCTATATCCTATAGATACGATCATGTGATTTTTGTTTTTCATTTTTTAATGTGTATCACACTGATTTGTAGATATTGTATTAACTTTGCATCCCCAGAATTAATCCACTTAATCATGGTGTATGGTCTTTTTAATGTATTGCTGGATCTAGTTTTCTTATATTTTGTTGAGGATTTTGTTTATCAAGGATATTGGCTTATAATTTTCTTTCTTTGTTGTGTCTATCTGGTTTTAGAAATAGGATAATGCTGGTTTCATAAACTAATCTTGGAAGTCTTCCCTCCTCTTGAATTCTGTGGAATAGTTTGATAAGGAGAGGTGTTAGTTCCTCATTGAATGTTTGGTAAAATTTACTTGTAAAACAATCTGGTCCAGGGCTTTTATTTGATGTGGTATTTTTTTTTTTTTATTACTGCTTCAGTTTCATCATTTTTAACCTGCGTATTCAGATTATATGATTCTTCCTGCTTCAGTTTTGGAGTATTGTATATGTCTAGGAATTTATCCATTTTTGTCCAGATTGTTCAATTTGTTGGCATATAGTTATT
Organism: Micronycteris hirsuta; assembly: GCA_004026765.1. Taxonomy (NCBI): domain Eukaryota; kingdom Metazoa; phylum Chordata; class Mammalia; order Chiroptera; family Phyllostomidae; genus Micronycteris; species Micronycteris hirsuta. The sequence goes on from PVJI01001455.1 coordinate 24,281, forward strand.
TGTAGTATTTTCTTACAGTCCTTCATATTTCTTTGGTGTGACTTGTTACTTCTCCTCTTTCATTTCTGATTTTATTTATTTGGGTGCTCACTCTGTTTTTCTTGATAAGTTTATTGATCTTGTTTATCTTTCCAGAGAACCAGCTCTTGGTTTCACTGATCTCCTGTATATTTTTTAGACTCTATTTTGTTTATTTTTATTCTGATATTTATTATTTCCTTTCTTCTACTCACTTTGGGCTTTATTTGTTCTTTTTCAAGCTCATTTAAGTATAAAGTTAGATCGTTTATTTAAGCTTTTTCTTGTTTCTTGAGATAGGCCTGTAATGCTATGAATTTCCCTTTTAGGACTGCTTTTGCCATTTCCCATAGATTTGGGTTGTTGTGTTCTTATTTTCATTTGCTTCAAGGTATCTTTTGGTGTCTCCTTAATCTCATTGTTAACCCATTCATTGTTTAATAGCATGTCATTTAGCCTCCATGTCTTGGTGTGTTTTCGTTTTTTTTTCTTGTGATTGATTTCTGGTTTCATACCATTAGGGTTTAAGATGCTTGATATGATTTCAATCTTCTAGATTTATTGACACTAGTTTTGTGTTCTAACACATGGTGTATCCTAGAAAATGTTCCATGTGCACTTCAGAAGAATATGTATTCTGGTATTTTGGGGTGCAGTGCTCTGATCATATTGATAAAATCCATCTGATCAAGTGTGTCAGTTAAGTCCACTATTTCCATTTTAATTTTCTGTCTGGAATATCTGTATATTGATAACAGTGGGGTGTTAAAATCCCCTACTGTGACTGTATTACTGTCAATCTCTTTATGTCCATCGAGGTTTGCTTTATATTTTTAGGTGCTCCTATGTTGTGGGGTGCATATCCTTTTGTTCCCTTTATCATTATGTGGTGTCCTTCTTTGTGTCTTACTATATCCTTTATTTTAAAGTTTACTTTATTAGATATAAGTATTACTACCCCAGCTTTTTTTACATTTCCATTTGCATGAAATATCTTATTCCATCCCTTTTAGTCTGTATGTATCTTTCATTCTGACATGGGTCTTTTTTAGAGAGCTTATCAATGGGTCTTTTTTTCTTATCCTTTCAGCTACCCTATGTCTTTTGATTGGAGCATTTAAGCATTTACATTTAAAGTGACTGTTATAGGTGTGTATTTATTATCATTTTATTTTTAAACTATGTTCCTCTTCTCTTCTATTTTTACTTCTTAAAGCAAGCCTTTACCATTTCTTGTAATACTGGTTTGTTGTTTACAAATTCCTTTAGCTTTTTTCTTTTTTGTCTGGGAAGCTCTTTTCTTTTCTTTTTTTTTTTTTTCTTCTGATTTTAGATCCTTGCTTTCATCACTTTGAGTACTTTATGCCAATTTCTTCTGTCCTGAAATGGTTCTGTTGAGAAATCAGTTGAAAATGTTATGGGAGCTCCCTTGTAGGAAACTCTTTCTCTTTCTGCTTTCAAGATTCTCTCTGTCTTTTAACTTTTGCCATTTTAATTATGATGTGTCTTGGTGTGGGCCTCTTTGGGTTCATCTTATTTGGGATTCACTATGGTTTCTGGACTTGTGTTTCTTTTTTCTTCCCCAGGTTAGGGAAGTTTTCAATCATTATTTCTTCAAGTAGGTTTTCAATCCTTTGCTGTCTCTTTTTCTCCTTCTGGTACCCTATGATGTGGATGTTTTTATGCTTTATGTTGTATTGAAGTAAACTATCCTCAGTTTTTTTCTTAATTCTTTCTTTTTCTGTTGCTTTGATTGAGTTCCAGACTGCCCTTTGTTCCAGACTGCTGATTCGACCCTTGCTTCATGCAACTTATTATTTA